>MU825460.1:0-21498 GCA_029204205.1 Desmophyllum pertusum | reverse complement strand
TCCGAAGATTTTCCGAAGATCATCGAAATGTTTATGATCAATTTCTGAAGTTTGCTAACTCCACCCAAATGTAGATGAGAGTTGCCGAGAGTTCAAAAACTCTCGCCCTGGGACCCTCGCTCTCATCATCTCTAGCACCCGGCTGCGTAGTGTAGCAAATTTATTTCCCTGGTTGACCCTGAGATATTGACAGCTCAGTGTCTAGAATGAAATGACTGGCGGCTTGCCCAGTTCAAGGTTCCTTTCATAGTGCGGGTCCTTGTTTAAATGGTTCTTCTCAGAGTCGTGAGGTTTCTCTCGTTTGGCCCGGGCTATTGATAGTTGCCAATGCTATTACCATCCCCCCCCCCCCCCCCCCCCGGGCACACCCCCGAGGATTTGCCATTTTTTCTTCACTTGGCGTCCTATTCCTCACCCCCGGACACAAAGAAAGAGGCAATTCCCCACCCCCGGGACACTTAAAAACAAACACATGAAGAGGGAAATGGTGGCGGTGGTAACAGTAGGAATTGAAAACCATGCCATAAACAGACAGTTACAAGAAAACTCTTGTGAGAGCCAACTCTATCTCGGCAAACTCCTGTTCACATTTGGCCCTGGGCCTTACGTGTACGATCACCTGGTTAATATGATCATGCACCCTATTCACTATGCCAGGACTCGTTAAGATTCCAAAAAATTGCCTGTCCAGAAAATTAAATTGCTCAAAAAAGCATTATCCTCACCTGTACAGCAAGACATATCAATATAGCTTATTAGGAAAGTAATAATTAATTAATAATTAACTACCTATTGTGATGCCACAACAACATTACAACAGCATCAAATAGGTCTTATAAATTTCTTATTCTTTATTTGCAGGTGAACATCCTGGAGAGGGCAACGAATGGAGACCAAGATCTGTTGGCCTCCCTAGAAAGGTTCGCAAATCTGTTGGAAGGATGGGTGTTTGTGAGGATATCACAGGTTTATTCACCACTGAAGATGATGACATCACTTGCCTTGTAACCATAGTTGCTCCGCCAGGATTCGGCAAGACAGCAGTAGCCACAAACATAGGTCACATGATGTTAGATCAAGGCAAAGACGTGCTTTACTTCTCCCTCAGAAAATATGTCGTCACTTACTCTTGCAGCGAAACACATGGTGCAGGAAGCACTCGGCATTCAAGTGGAGGAGAATCCAATCGGGCAACTGACAAGATATTTAACTTCCCTTCAGCGCCAGACAGTGCTTATTTTGGACAATGCCGAAGACCTGCAAATTGGGGATGAGTCAAAATTTGATGAATTTCTGGAGAAAATTGGTCAGCACGCCCACTAATCTTGTTACGCTCGTTACAAGCAGGAATTCAGTTTCAAAATTGGACCTCTTCCCATTTGCCACCAAACATTTTCCACTCACGCCTTTAAATGATAGAGATTCATCAGCTTATCTCAAGAATCATGTACCTGGCATTTCAAACCAACGCGCAAGCCAATTTGCCACAGCCTGCCGTGGGGTCCCCCTTGTGTTGACAATTAACTTCGTCATTTTTAAGAAGTAAGACGGTTGATCCTATTGAACTTCACAGAAAGCTTCAAAACTGTCCGCACAGTTTCCTCAAAGCAACGGATGCAAAAGTTAAAGAACTTTATTCTCTCCTTAGAGTGTTTTACAACAATTTAGAACCTGACATGGAAGAAAGCTCTAGCTTACCTGGCTTCATTCCCCACATCGTTCACTAAAGAAGAAGCAAAAAATGTCTTGTTCCCCAATGAGGATTATTTCAATTTTCAATTATTACTCAACAATCTTGAACAACATTCCACTTGTTCAACAAGATGACGACGACAATCGCTTGTACTACAGCTTGCATCCCCTTGTGCAAGCATTTTGCAAGTCATCCAGGGATGACACATGCACAGGATACAATTCCGCAATCAGACTTTTTTCGCAGCATTATCTGTCGCTTCTGCAACGACTGAATGATGATTTCATCAGCACAGACTGCAAGATTGCCATTGACAAGTATCACATTAGCAAGACAAACATCTGCCACGCCCTTTTGGCATCGACAGAAGATGATCTTTTGAAGAGTTACGGGCTCAGTGTTTCCACCGAAGCTGTCAACTTTCTCGCGAAAGTCTTGAACATGGATGAGTTCATGTCGTTGTATTCCCAGTGTTTGCGGGCAGCTGATACATTGACTGACAAGACACTTTACAGCGAGTGTCTTGTTTCCATTGGATTCAAACAGCTCTGTTACTATGGTTACAACGATGCCTACCGTACAGATGCCAAAAGGAGCCTTCAAGAGGCACATGAACTCCAGAATGATCTTCTGATTTCTGACACCGAATGCTTGGGTCATTGCAAGTGTAAGTTGGGCCTTTGTAGTTTTTATTTCTGGAGACCAAAAGAAGGGCATCTCTCTCATCGCACAAGGCATTGGTGTGCGTAAGAGGAAGGTGCGCACTGATGGATCAGGAAAAAATGGAGCGCATGCTGTTAGCAGGTGGTTTTTGTGACCTGGCAAGTAAGTAAATAATGCATTAAATTTTGTTAAATCCCCTGTTTCTTAATTGTATCAAAAGGCCATTTCCGAGTAAGTTGCCTTTGCCTCTGTTTCAAAACAAGTCTATTCATATGGAAATGAGTTTGATTTGCTTAAAAATGAACATGTGAGTAAAACACATTTTCATATGAAAGGCTTTGCACCAGGACTCGTTTTCAATGATACATTTTTTTTGTTGTTGTTTTTTTTTTTTGACAAAACGTTTTTTTTAATTTAAACACATACAACATTTACATGGTTTACTTAAATACTTTACTTACAATACTTTACTTATAATGCCTTACTTATAATACTTTACTTACAATAATTTACTTACAATGCTTTACTTACAATACTTTACTGACAATACTTTACTTACAATGCTTTACTTACAATACTTTACTTACAATACTTTACTTACAATGTATTTATTTACTATAAAGCAATGCACAATCAGGTCCACGAATAACAAAAGGACAAAAAAGCGTTTACACACAGAGTAACAATAAAGAAAAGAGGAAGCGAAAGAAAACAAAAAAAAGATAAATAAGTAAATTAAGTACAATTAAATAGGCTGCTCGTGCTTAAACCCCCACCAAACAAACGGCTTTACTTTTAACATTTTTTCTTAAGAAACTCGCCCCATTTTAAATTGAATTTTTTCATCGTGCCGGATTCGTGTGCATTGCGCTTCTCGATATCCAAACAGTTGAGAACAATTTGCGAGGAAGCTTCTCGTGAGGGATACGCTTGCTTGATTTTACAAGAGTAAATGTGGTATCTGGCAATAAGGAGGGCATGATGAAACAGAATATTTGCTGTATTATCTACTAGACCTAAGCATATCATAAGTGAGAAGTCCTTTGGAAGGGACAAGTAATTAGCCAGCCAGGTTTTAGTATTATTCCAAAATAAGTTTTCAATGATACATACCAACTGTTGTACATGTAAAACTACTAGCTTTATGATAAAAATAAATTGAAAAACAAAAAAACAAAAAAACAAGAACCCTAATAGGACTTTTTGTTCACAATATGATATTACTTGAAATTCTGACTGCTAGGATTAGATTTGTCAATGAGTGAGAATGTATGGAAATAATTAAAATTTATTTATGATGGTATATGTTAAGCTTGGAAGAAATATGAGAAAGATGTTAGTCAGTGCATGACACAAGCTACTCGGAAAAATATTTCTAAGTTCCCCCAACAGGAATCGAACCCATGACCTTCCGCACACCGGTCAGACACTCTGTGAGATATGTATGGCAATAAATGTGACACAAACTACTCGTTTTCATCGCCAGTCATGCTAACCGTTGGTTCTGACTTTTTCTTTTGCTACAGTGGCGATGTTTACCAGTGGAAAATACCGAGCTGCTGTTAACATCTGGCAGAACATCTGTCTGGTGCGATACAGAGAGCTACTGGGTACACACCCTTTCACTGCATCCTTACTACATTACATTGGAGATGCTTATCAGAAGCTTGATGATCCTCGACGTGCTGTGGCATTCAAGAAAGAGTCTCTTGCTATGAGGAAATTCCTGTTAGGTAACTATTACCATAATACATGTTCATTGTAGTTCCATTTTAAGCCTCTCTCCCTCTCCCTTAGCCGATCTCTTGGTTTTGAGCCAACTAACGTACTAATTATTATGTGTGCATTAGAACTAGAGATGCACTTCTGAAAAACTGAGTTGGTGGTGTAGTAATGTAGTTATCATTAGAAGCCACACCCTCCTAGTACCAAAGAGGGTGTGACTAAGCTCTCTGAGCGGACACTCTTGTAAGCGGACCGTTTGAACTCTAGCTCATACAAAGTCTGTATTTACACATTCCCGTAAGCGGCCAGCTCTAGTTGCGGACACTTTTTCTGATTCCCGAGGGTGTCGCACAAAAAGAATATTTGCAAAAGTTTAATCATTCCTTTTTTATTGTGAATCTCAGGTGACGACCATTTGGACACAGCCAGAGCTTACTATGGTGTGGGCTGCGCTCTTGGAGCCCTGGGTTCAACAGAAGACGCTCTGGAAAACTTAAACAGAGCTCGTGAAGTCCAAGTTCGTTTCATTGCCTCCAAGCAAGATATCAACAAAACTGAGCAAGAAATCAATCGTTTGCGAGGAAGAGAAAAGAACGAGGGCAGAGTCGCCATGTCTGATGTTACAAACAACTGTACATTTCAAACTCAAGTACGGTGTAACTGGACACAGTGTTGTTACTCTTAAAAGCAAATAGACGTTTAACAGATTGTGAACGTGTAGTCTGTTGAGCTGGCGTTCTGGATCTAAATGTACTTAACCTGAACGCGAAGCGCGATCGAAGGGGAAGGGTCATCCCTCTCCTTTCTACGTCTGCCAGGCAGTCTAGAATGCACAGTCTATGCACTATACATGTATATTACGGGGGAGGGGAGGTAGGCTAAGGTACGCCAAGCAGCTACATGTAGTCTGACATTTCAGTTCCTGCATCGCCTACATATACAACGAAATCGGACCTATAGAGAAAAGGTGCTTTCGTCCGTTTACGACAGGTGCCACAGAGAAATGGCCAGAGCCGTGATTAGGAAAGGCGTTAGGCCTAACTGTGTCATAGGCTAAAGATAAGTCGGTGTTCATTTTTTTGTCATGCATGTTTTACAAAGAGGAGTATATGCAATATCTCGTCACGTGTTTTATTATATCTTGCAAAGAAGCACAGCTGACGAGGAAGGTATATTTTCTCCAGTGACGTTATATGTCCAAAAAAATAACGAGTTTATTCATTTATACTTTGTAAGGAATAACGAAAATATATAGCGAAGTAAATCTTGTATAGAGACACATACGGTATATATATGACATAACTTTGAAGATAATTTTTAATGAACGTTGAAAGTGGAGCCTTTTTAAAATGGTTCTATAGCATTGTCATAAGTGTATATAGCCTGCGTAGCTGGCTCCGCCCCAGTCTCTCGCGGCTCCGCCGCTCGCTTTAGCGGCTTCGCCGCTTACGAATTTTGCCTTCGCGCGCCAACAAGACCGCCAGCTACGCAGGCTAAAGTGTATAGCTATACTCAGTGAAACTGTTATATATCTTGAGAATATCAGAGTTTGAAAAACTAGCTCAGTAAAAACTAGGCAATATTACGTTATATACATCTAGGTTTTTAGAAACTGATGAGTTGTTTGCAATGCAAAATTTAAGTTAATAAGTTTGTGGGTTTTAACCGCGTAACATTCACGTTTAGAAGCTGTATAACTATACGCTTGTTCATTCACGTTTAGAAGCTGTATAGTTAACTATACGCTTGTTCATTCACGTTTAAAAGCTGTATAGTTAACTATACGCTTGTTCATTCACGTTTAGACACTGTATAAGTTAACTATACGCTTGTTCAACCGTGCACGTGAAATAAAAATGTCACGGTTACTTTATCCCACGAGTTTGATTATTTGGAAATAACTATCACAATTTAGAAACAGGTGGTGACGTCACTGTATGATTTAGCAGCTAAGAAAAATTGGAAGGGAGAGCTAGCATATTTACATCCAAGAATATTACTGTGATGAAAATTCCAACTGAATTTATGAGCCGCCAAGGCTTGCGTCACCACGTCGACAGCCCTTCACTTGCAACTTGCAATAGATTGTATTGTAGTGGGGAGGCACGAATGGCCAATGTCTACGAGCGAATTTCGTTTCTCCCCTTGATTCTAACTCTCTCTTGCCGACTGCACGTACATTCTTGTGGCTCATCACGCTTAATAATGATAAAAAGCGTTCCGAAAGCTATTGTCTTAGTCTCCTACGAAGACGTAAAATAATTGTCTGCCCCAGTGGCTAAACTCTCTCCAAACTCTTTTTGGAAGACGTGACCCCGTGAATCACGAGATCACGTAAAAATACTGGACTTGTAGGGACTGTTTTGCTGCCTACAATGGCTGAAATGGTATGAGAGAATATCGGATGAATAATACAATAACAAAATGATTTATAGACTGAACGAACGATCCCCTGACATAGTTAAGGGTCTAGCATTTGACAAGAATGCCCCTTAATTATTAAAGGGGTACCGCCTTAACTACATTTGTACCACTCTGTTGCTAAGGAAGATTTCTGGATATTTGACCATTCGTCCATTGAAAGTCTCTTCAACCAAGAGAGGATGATCTAAGAGAAGCATTCCCCCATACATGGATCTCTTCCAATGATAATTTTTTAAATCTATTTTTAATTTTCAGTCCATAGCTGAGCTATTTTAAGAACGCTACCTGATTGGTCAGTTCGAGTAACGTGATGTCGGAGCCTCGATCAGAAGGAAATAAAAATAAAAATAACTTTGCAAAGCATGGCGCGAAAACTATTAATAGATTTCAAAAAAATTATCATGGGACACGGGGAATCCTTCTCTTAGATCATCCTCTCCTTGCTTCAACATGTTCAGTCGAGTCACATACTTAGCAAGCCACGTGACCAGAATAGAGAACGTTTCAATACATAAAGCGTCGTCTATAGAGTTGTTGAAATTCACATTGATAAGAAACTTATGACTTCATTAAGACACATAATAACATGGTTTTCTTCAATAGATTTTCTGCTCGAGTTCCAGGGATTTTTCATGCTCACGAGTGGCACGCGGGATCTGGGGACGAGCGGACGGGCGAGACTTTACTGTGCGCATGCGCGTGCTATTTTAAGTCTTGTCGTCATATCTATGTGCACCGGTTGCAGATTTATTATTTGGTTGAAGTTGATCCTTCGATAGTTTGACTGAGTTTTGTTGCATTCCCGTTCGTGCCTAAAGTAAACGTTGAGTTACAACAAGGACAGAATACGGTTTGTTCATCCTTACTCTGACTGCAAAGAGTTCCTCGGGTAAGTGAAAAAACAATTTAAAAGAACCACTAAGATGTAATTACAGCACGCGTCTACCCAGTCTAACTTACATTCGTACATGATGTTTTAGGGTCGTTTTCAAACATTGAACGTTGTACCGAAACTCGTAACGATTAACTAACATAAGTTTGAAATTATAATTAGTAAACGACTTACGGGGTCGGCTGCCGAGACAGCGCTGTTATTAACTTGCTTCATGAGATCGAAGTTTGGCGTTTCCAGGTTTGTATCTGTGTCGATTGTAGCGACCGATTCGTGTGCAATAAAGGCGACAGCACGGAGTTTGCTTTAGCGGTGTTTCTGCTTGTCTGAATCAGCTGGCAACGGTGGGATAACAATGAGTAAAACTCCAAGTGACGAGGAATGAACGTGTTAGGCTCGCTTTGATTCAGGATTACAAAATGATTCTTAGAGCTCGGCAATATAAAACCAGCAACGAGGACATTGAAATGTACGCTGATAATCTACTGAAACTAGCCGAGAAACGCCTACACTGACGCAGACTACCATTTCAATGAAGAATTAGCGAAGCATCGATTTTTGGAGGGTCTTGATTTTGTTGCTAACGTTTCCGTATCTGGCGCGTATTTGTCGCGTATTTTAATGTATTTTTCCGTATATTTGGCGCGGCGCACCAAATCACTCTCACGATACTCGTGGATAGGGCTAGCCAAAATAAAACACCATTCAAAGTTCTCGATTTGTCTCTCCAAAAGAAAAGCTCTTCTTTACCTCACGGGACAACATAATTCAACGAATGCGGAGAGTTAATAATGAAATATTACGGTTCGTTGTGATCTGATATAATTAATGCTTAAATAAACTATTTCCGTCTCGATTGAATGGCTCGGTGGTCAGAATTATCATTCTTCGTCGTTTAAAAGCGTTACAGAACAGAAAAACCGCTAAAACTCCAACAGCTTGTATGTTTTGCATTAAAAGCAATGCCAATGATTGAAGAGCGTTTCAATACACAAAGCGTCGTCGTATAGATTTGTTGAAATTCACATTAATAAGAAAGTTATGACTTCATAAAGACACATAATTACATATGATTTTCTTCAATAGATTTTCTGCTGTTGCCGTAAACGGTATACCCATGCGAACCATGATCACTAGCACGGTAGAAGACCACTGATCTTCCAAAAAAATCAAAACTTAAGAGCGGCCCTCTGTAATTATCGCCCGGAGGCGTGCAAAATGAAAAAATCGAAATTCCTCAAACTTTACCAGAATATAGGTCTAGTTGAACTATTGCTAGAAAAATAACTTTCAGTTCCATCAGATTTTTATTTTGGGCGAACGGCGCCCATAACGGTTTTTGGCTCTCGCATCAGTTTTCACGGGGTGAATACAAACACATTACTAAACGTCTCCTAAAAAAATAGGCAAAGGAAATATCCAAACACTGTATAGTTTATTGAAAAGAAGACACATTGGTTAATTGGTTAAATGGTTATTTAAACAATTTGATAGCAAACTTAATATTTGAGCAAATTTTAAAGTTTTAGCTTATTTTGACGATTTTGGCAAGGCAAATTAAGCCTAAATTGAGAGGTAAAAAAACCTAATTGGTACATGGCGTGGGGTTATAAAACTATAACCCAATGAAAGAGCAATGTTTCTTCTACAAATATATGTTAACATTTTTGGGGCTACTGAAACTACGAAATTTGAGAGCGCCAAACGAAAGTGCTCCCGAGGTCAAAAATTACCTTTCCGTGTCACGAAATGCGGATAGCTAAAATACACAAGTCACACTGGAAAAATTATAAGATAGATTTCCCTAAGTAGTTTGTGCTACTCTATCGTTTAATATTCTCACTGATTTCGGCGCGTACTTATTTGGCTAAATCGACTGATCCGTATTTCGCGAGGCTTTATTTTTAAAATATTTTGCGAAAATATCGTCTTTCAGTTTTCGCGTTTTTTGCTACATCGCGAAAATAAATACTCACGAAAATAAGTGAGAATAAGGTATAAAAAATATTATGATACATCTGTTCTCACAAATATTGCGAAAAAACACGACTGTAATGTAATGATTACTCTCCCCCCACCCCCACCCACGATAAAGTTGGATCCGTGAATTGTGTAACGCAATCTCTGTTGATTCTGGCAAACATGGAGCACAAACATTGAGCACCGTTTGGCGCTTACATTTCAATTCCAAGACTTCACAGGTACTGATGCCATTATTAACTGTAAATAGTTCGATATTATGTCTCACTTATTATAGGTTTTGTTAATATATAGAAGAGTGATGGAAATAGTCTTGTGCCGTGAATTCCTTTCATTTCGTGAATTTCGGACCGAAAATAATAACATTTTAGTGGCTGCAAATTAACCTCTAAAAGCTAAGGTTTTACACAAATTTACCAGAAATCAAGACGTTATCTATCTAAGAATAGCTAGCCTTCCACAGTAGCACAAACTACTTAGGGAAATCTATCTTATAATTTTTCCAGTGTGACTTGTGTATTTTAGCTATCCGCATTTCGTGACACGGAAAGGTAATTTTTGACCTCGGGAGCACTTTCGTTTGGCGCTCTCAAATTTCGTAGTTTCAGTAGCCCAAAAATGTTATTACATATATTTGTAGAAGAAACATTGCTCTTTCATTGGGTTATAGTTTTATAACCCCACGCCATGTACCAATTAGGTTTTTTTACCTCTCAATTTAGGCTTAATTTGCCTTGCCAAAATCGTCAAAATAAGCTAAAACTTTAAAATTTGCTCAAATATTAAGTTTGCTATCAAATTGTTTAAATAACCATTTAACCAATTAACCAATGTGTCTTCTTTTCAATAAACTATACAGTGTTTGGATATTTCCTTTGCCTATTTTTTAGGAGACGTTTAGTAATGTGTTGTATTCACCCCGTGAAAACTGATGCGAGAGCCGAAAACCGTTATGGGCGCCGTTCGCCCAAAATAAAAATCTGATGGAACTGAAAGTTATTTTTCTAGCAATAGTTCAACTAGACCTATATTCTGGTAAAGTTTGAGGAATTTCGATTTTTTCATTTTGCACGCCTCCGGGCGATAATTACTGAGGGCCGCTCTTAATTATCATGTTTATTTTTCTACGAGTTTCTTCGGGCAAGACACTGATCGCGTGACTGATCGCGTGACTTTACTGTGCGCATGCGCGTGCTATCTCTACGGCCCAGTCTAACTTACATGGGTCGTACATGATGTTTTAGGGTCGTTTCAAACATTGAACGTTGTACCGAAACTCGTAACGATTAACTAACATAAGTTTGAAATTGAAACGACTTTATACGGGGTCGGCTGCCGAGACAGCGCTGTTATTAACTTGCTTCATGAGATCGAAGTTCGGCGTTTCCGGGTTTGTATCTGTGTCGAATGTGCGACCGTTTCGTCTGCAATACGGACCGTCATCAAGTATTCGTAGGAAACAAGGGCCCATTAGGTAATTGCCACAACTGTATGGATTTTAGCGCGCAAAAAAATGTATAAATTTTAAAAGTAATCGAGCTCGATTAAACCCAACCGACTACACTATTCCCTCTTTGCTTTCCCCCTGGAAAACATTGAGTATACCGAGCTCGAGGACGGTTTATGAACGTCTACGTTTTGAACAATAGTACTCGACTGAATCACGTGCACCAAGTTGACAATTGGAGCTCGAATCAATAGGGTCCAAACAGGAGCTCGGTTGAACAGCAATCGAGGACGTTATATCGAGTGCGATGAATCGAGATCGGTTGATGAGAAAACCCTCGAAAACCAAAATCGAACTCGAACTGAATCCCAAGTTCGATTAGTATTCGAGTACGTATGGAACAATTCGAGCACGATTAATCGAGTACGATATCATATCGAAGACATGTTACTACTAGAGGTCGAATTATCGAACTCGACTACGGTTTCCCAGAATAGTAAATTGATCCCAATATTGTTCCCAGAGCCCTCGCTCTTCCCTGTGACTGACCAGTAGAAGTGTAGGTTCTGGCCGGAGATTGGCGTGACACGTGATGATATTGAGGATGAGCAATAGGTTTAAAAAGTCGTACTCGTACTCGTTCTCGTACTCGTACCCCAATCTGAAGGTCCGTAATAAAGGCGACAGCACGGAGTTTGCTTTAGCGGTGTTTCTGCTTGTCTGAATTGCTGGCAACGGTGGGATAACAATTAATGAGTAAAACTCCAAGTGACGAGGAAGGAACGTGTTAGCCTCGCTTTTGATTCAGGATTACAAAATGATTCTTAGAACTCGGCAACACCAGCAACGAGGACATTGAAATGTACGCTGATAATCTACTGAAACTAGCCGAGAACGCCTACACTGACGCAGACTACCTTTTCAATGAAGAATTAGCGAAGCATCGATTTTTGGAGGGTGTTCGCCGTAGGGATGGATGTCGCATACATAGATGGGTATTTTTACGAGTCAGTTTTATTTTTCGAGCCTTTAGGCGAGAAAAAAATAAACACTGACGAGTAAAAATGCCCAGCCGTATTACACAACTTTCCGCTGAATAAATTGTTTATTATACGACATAATATCTTTCCTAAAATATAGGCTTTCAACAGTGGTTTCCGTAGTGCGCGGTCAGGGGGACTGAGACCCGTGTAATACAGTCTCATATCTGCTCTCGTCTTTGTGCGTATTCGCACTCTAAAATTCCATGTCGTGTAATAAAGTGGTTTATCAAGCATGTGAACGAAAGCTATTATTTTAGCGTTGCGTGATTTATGAATAAAGTGAGCAAGGCTGATACTACGTAGAACACTTAAAGCGACAACGACATGATAGAGTCCAAACTGAAAGCCAAAAAATACAAACCGTGGACAGCTGTTTCGACCTGGTTGGGTCTCGTCAGCACGGTGTAGCCGCATAAAATAGAACAACCAGCTATGAGGCCAATTGACTATTGAATGCTCGTGGTAATGACCTCAGATGAGCTCAAATTCAAATGTTTGCCAATTGATTTATGCGCCGATCTAATCTCGTACCCAGATGTTCTCGCTCAACGGAAGAGTACATCCGCGGGTGAGTGTATTCCTGAAAAGGACTGTCGACTGTTGTTGGTGACTGACGTTTCGACAACCTAAGCTGAAGTCATCTTCAGAGTCCTCTTCAGAGTCATCTAGATAAATTCCGCACAGGTTGTCGAAACCAGTCAGTCACCAACAACAGTCCTTTTCAGGACTATGCTCACCTGGACGACCACACCAGACCAACTACAGTGTAGCTGATTCTCCTGTGTTCAAACCATTTACCGTGACCGAGGGAAATATAACATTTTCTTTTGCCACGACCTAAAAAAAATAAATAAATAAAGTTGTGAGTTGTGTTCTCAAAGTTAACGTCAAAAGTGTAGAGCCTGCGTTCAGACCTCCTCCATTCATACCTACACTTTTCAAAATTAGTCGAAAAAGATTTTTGCTAGCTATCACTATCAATCGCTGGAGTAACTTGATGTTGTTGCGTTTCCAACTCTCTCAGTTTTTCATTCACTCGGACAATTTTTTCTTGTTTCTGACAGGGTCGGCACTATTTGGAACACCAAGTTTCACTATCACGATAAATAGAACCAACAATGGAGGTGTTGCCGGTTTCATATTTGGGTAAGTTGACTGACAACAGACGCACTATTTTATTTTTTTTTATTGCGCGAGTGAGCGGAAATCCGCTCCCTCGCGCTCCGCGCTTGATTTCCGCTCACTCGCGCTTCGCGCTCGCTCTACACTATCCGAAAGAGGGACTGCTCGCAGTCTATCGAAAGTGTAGAGCTCGGACAAAAGCCGCGTTCAGTAAACCTCCTTCATTCATACCTACACTTTTCAAAATTATTCGAAAATGATCGCCGTTTTCGCTAGCTATCACTATCAATCAGCTGGAGTAACTTGATGTTGTTGTTAACGTTTCCGTATGCGCACCAACTCTCTCTCAGTTCTCGGTCATTCACTCGGACAATTCTTTCTTGATTTCTTGACAGGGTTGCCAGTATTTGGAACACCAAGTACACCAAGTAAGTAGAACCGACAATGGAGAATTTAGAAATAACTATATATATGGATTTGTCTTTGCGTAACAGTTCGACTGACAACCAGATGTACTATTTTTATTATTGCCAACATTGTACCCTCTGAATTTCCCAAGGCCTTAAGACAAGTTTTCAAGACTTTGTGGGACAACTTTTATCAGATTTATGAGCATTTCCGTGGACCCTGGGATGACTCACCCTGCTGTGAGAGCGATTTCCTCGTAGAGGATGGCAGTATCAGAGTTCCTACTCATTTCTATTTTGAAAAATGGGACACAGGTATCCAGCTGTGGCCATGCACTGATTATTGACTGCTGACTCATGCACCTTCAGTTTGCCAGACGGTCTATAGCCTGGCACATGCGGACATTCTCGCAGTTGTACAAGGGTCCTACTGGGGGTGCTGGATTCTCAGTTTTCAGTTAAAATTTTAGCCATTTCTCAGCTATCAGTTAATTTTGACAGATCTCATTCTCAGCTAACCGTGTTAAAATTTTGGCCAATTCTCAGTACGTGAGGTCCGATCAGGATAGAATATTGCACCTAATAAATTATACCATTCCCGTGTAGAGGGCACAACGGGGAACAAATTGGAAACTAGTTAGCACTTGATCAACTGCGACTTTTAAGAAATAACCTTGATCACTGGAACTCCTCGAAGATGGACAAACCCATGTTTGACGAATACTTGATTTTCGATAATATGATTTTACTATTTATACTGATTGAACATTTATTTATTTTATTTATTTATTCTATTTATTTAAATTTAGTATCCTACCAAGCAGGTCTCCATGGAGGGCTTTCAGGTAACAAGCAGCATTATAATTAATCTCTGTAAGAATCTTTGTAGGAATCGAAGAACACTCTCGCAGTTGTACGAGGGTCCTGATGAGGTGCTGTGATTCTCAGTTATCTGTTACAGTCAACGCACGTCACGCATGAACGATCGATCGATGAAGGTTGCAATTTTCATGTGAATTTTCCATTCTTTAATTGAATTATTGGAAGATCAGGATCAATCTTTGAATAATTGAATTGATTCTTGGAATAATCGAATTGATTCTTCGAATTTCGGTTGGAAGCTCTTTAGAAACGTTTGTGAAGTTGGAGGATTGCTTACACGAATGGGTCGCTAGACATCAACATTTATTTTTCACGGCGTTAAACTGGGATTTTTTTGCATTGAAGTCGTGTAAACCGTGTTTATTCGTCATTCACGCACTCTGGAAAAAAAATGTATGAAGTTGCTCGGACCATAAAAAAACTATATGCATTTCAGTTATCAAAAATTATTTCGATCGGCTAAATCCCAATAAAAGCCGTGCAGGAAAATATAAGAAGGAAACATTTAGTCTTTTGATACGAGTACAAAATAAAACACGCAGCAACAGCGCGTGTGGCAGAGAAAAAACTATTAAAAAAGCTTTCACTTTCGAGTCGCTTTAAATACATGTCAGTAGATCTGAAATGTAAATTTCGCGAAGGGCTAAAACTGCCTTCACAGAAAAAAGGTTTGAACCTGTGCTAGTTAAAAAACAATTGTAATACTGAACGAGTCACGGCTACGGACTAAAATTTACATAGCCAAGTCAACAGTCACACGAGCGCAAAATGTAACGGGGAGTATCTAAAACTGCGCGGGTCGCGGGTAATTTACGCGGGTCGCGGGTAAATTTACGCGGGTAAATTTAAGAAGGTGGTATATACCCCTTATTCGATGGTTTAACATATAATACGCGCGGATATTTTGCGCTTTTTGCGAGCAATGAGCAAAATGTCCGCTCGTATTATATGTTAAATCATCGAATAAGGGATTTATTATTCTACTGCAAAATTTCCCGACTATTATACTATTTTCCATATTCGCTCTGTTCAAGTAGTCAATACCGTCTCTTATTTTTTTCTGAGAGCGCGAGCGGGCGGAACTCTCGAATCCTGTAATCTGATTGGTTCCGAGAGCGGGCAAGATTTTCCAATCTTGCCCACGGTCAAAAATATCAAATGACTTTGCCGCCAGGCCTGCGCTGCCCAAGCGAAGACGTTTAATTTCAGCAACGTGCGAAGCCAGCGAAGGTCGATGCGAAGAAGCTTTAACCGAATTTTTCACATGATATTGCTCTCTTATCGTTGTCAAGTGAATGGAGAAACTACGCAGTGGAATTAAAGAGCTTGCATTTCTTCAAAAAGGCGAGTGTTCATTTGATTTTAACCGACATAATTTGAGTTTGTTGTTGTTTTGGAAATCACTTTCACGCTCTCTAGACTTGCGATTTTAAATTACATATGTCCGTGTTTTAGACTCAGTTTCCTTTAATAGTTTTAGTAATTTGCTTTTCGCTTTCTCTTTTTTCCGAAACAGCCCTTCAATAACTTTCATTCAAGAAAGAACTTAGTGATTACCGGTGGCCCAGAATTATAATTCTCGGCTTGTATAAATCAGTTGTGTCGGTACATGTACGTTGAAACTGAATGCATGAATACAGTTTGTCGATCAAGGTTTCGCATAAAATGAAAATTGTAAATGGCCACCAAATGGCAAGAATTAGATTAACATGGCAATGAAATTGTAGAAAACTGAGGGAAACAGTTTGCTCGGAAAATGCTTTCATGATACTACGCAAGAGAATGGAAGATTGGTCTAAAATTTTGCCGGTTGCGCCGGACTTTGAATGGTTTTTATGCTAAATTTGAAATAGCTTCTCGTTTCAGGTGCTTTTAGCGGTGAAATTCCGAGTCTCCATCGTCTGTTCTTCACATCTATCTTTCTGGAGGGGGACATTGGGGGCTCTGAATACCGCAACACCGCAAAAAAAATCGAAAAAAAACACCGCATCACCGCACGAAAAGTTGACGAAACACCGACACCGCAATATATTAAGTTACTTATAAATGAAGACGGCTTGCGACCTGGCTGCTGAAGCATAAAATATTAACTGGACAGTAGTATTTGACTATACTGTGTTACAAATTAACAGGTTTAACAAAGGTACGTGCTTTTAATAAATAAACACGGGTTAACGAAGATATAGAAGCTATAGATTTAGTTCTGGACGACAAGGGTCGACGATTATTGTACAAGGGTCCAACAAGAAACCGTAACGCCGCAAAATAATATCGTTTCACCGTACACCGGAGGTTTAAAAACACAAAACAACGCACACCGCAGGATTTGAGATCACCGCAATACCGCAATGTGGGATTTTATTCACCGAAATACCGCATAAAAAACTGAGCAACACCGCAACACCGCAAACCCCAATGTCCCCTCTTTCTGTAACTCTGGTGTAAAAATTAATCGTCTGAGTTTCTTGTTATTTGGGTTAAGTTATTTCTTCGGTAGTTTTATTATTAGTGACCTTGCGATCAGCTAAAGGAATACGCGCGCGCGTGAAATACAGATTTGCAAAACGAGATTTCAAGATTTCTAGCATTACCAAACCAAGTAGCAAAAAAATAAATACGTTATTTGCCGGCCTTGGTCGGTCCGTATTGAGAAAAACTGTGCCCTCGGTCTTGAGTACGGCCTCGGCCTACCGGCCTCGTGCCGTACTCAAGACCTCTGGCACAGTTTTTCTCAATACGGACCTCCCGGCCGGCAAATAACATATATATATTTTACGAGTTCTCTTGACCTTATATGGTGAAATGACGTAATAGTAGAATAATAAATCAGGATATTTTCGTAGAGCCGTAAAATGAGTTATTTTACGTGAAACGGGAAATGTGAAATGAATATGACCTAATGAAAATGAAATGAAATGAAAATGACTTAATAGCCGTAATTTTCCAAAAATTATTTTCCGTGAAATGAGAATTGAGCACTTTTAAAATTCTTCGTGAAGTGCGATTTTGTATTTTGTGTGACACGTGCCCAGTCCTATTAAAATCGCCTTGTTGAATTGCTTTGTTTGACTGGCGAAATCTAGTGACCTGTAACGTGACATACATTTATAAGGACGGAGAAAGAAGTGGACGATACAGGCCGTTACGAAGCAAGGGCTTCCTGGACAGGCTCAAGAGAGCCAAAGAACAAAAGAGGACAATCAAGGTTAAAATTGTAGATAGTACTTTGTCATCTCTTGGTCGAAACGTATACAATTGTAAGTGGAAGTGGGACCTATTCATCAGTTTATAGAATAATACTAGGAAAAAGCCCCTCGTGTAATTGTGCCGATTTCAATAAAAACGATGGAAAAGAGCTATGTAAACATATCATATGGATTTATCTCAGTACATCTGCAAAATTCCCGAGAACAGTTCTCTTTTGCAGCAGATTCATTTAACTCAGAATGAAGTATCGACAGTGTTGGGAAACTCACCCACGATTATTCCCGAAGAGCCTAAAATTCCGGTATAATACAAATCAGTCCCGCACCAGAAGGGAAATAGTGCAGACCTTTTGGATAAAGATAGTAGAAATAAAAATTCCCAGGATTGGACTTTAAGTTTAAAAAAGAAGAAGAAAGGAATGACACTAGGTGCCGAGCATGCCGTAAAGAGCACAAAGAAGGCGATCTAATTGTTTCAGTAAAGGGGTTGTATCTTCCATACGAAACAAACTTTCGTAACAGAAACCATGTTTTATTTCTGTCCCAATGTGGACTGTGTAAAAAAATTCCAGCATGGACTAACCTTAGGCCCCTATTAACATTACAGCTGAAAAAAAAAAAAAAAAAAAAAAAAAAAAAATTACAGCTGAAAATAAACATTATCGAAAATTTAAGGTGGCTCTGAATTCCCTCCGCAGAATTTTTTTAAACTTTGCAAAAAAGTTGTATCTTAACATGCTGATCATTATTCAATTATAAAAAATGGGGGTCACCGCGCTCGTTTTGAGTTATAAGCACTTAAAGCTAAAAATAAAGGTGTTTTTGACAGGTAATACTGTTGCCTATGGTAACCTAATATACCAGGAAGATGATCATAACGTGTTCACCGATGATTTGGAAATCGTTTTATACCTTTATTTTAACATCAACTGATATAAGATGGTAGTATCGATCAATCAAATTACAGGGGCTGTAAAACCGTTACCAGCCACCTTAAAACAAATTTAAGCAAGATGGTTTGCCAGTATTTTACTCAGGCGTTAACTTAACTCGTAATACTTATAATATGGTACAATAAATACCTCTTACTAACGAGTTCGAGGTCCGTACGGTAAGTTACGGACCGAGTTTTTTCCCCTTCGATTTATGGCCCAAGCGCGAAGCGCGCGGGCCATAAATCGAAGGGGAAAAAACGAGGATCCGTAACTTACAGTACGGAACGAGAAGACGAGGTTAGTAAGATATTTATTATATCTCTTCCTTTGGAAAAAGGAAAAACATTTCAAGTCAACCGCGAGGAAAGGGGTTTCATTTGACTTGACACGCATCACAGGCAAAGGACGAGTCGATTGTTCGAGTTCGACGAGTTGTAAACACGATTTGAATCCAAACTTCAAACGTCTTCAAACAATTTCTACCTAGTTATTTCTGGTAAAAAGCATGAAACCGAGATACAGTTCGAGTTTACTTTTAAACTACTTCTTGAAGTTCGTTAAAACAGACAAGGACAATAAATTTGATTCACCGATTGTGAAGAAAGCACCGCAATCAACTTACAGCGTGTTCGTCAAAAACTGAGTGAAAATACGAGTGTTTCTTACAAATACTGGACGAGAGAACACTAAACATTGTAACGAAACTACGGGACAAAAAGTCTTCTCAGATACTGCCGTCCATTTTGTGGCGCTTTGTTGTGTAGTTCTGAGAAGTGTTCGCTGCAGAAGTCGCATAATAACTTGGTGAAAAATTTGCCGAGAAGCTTGTCAAAAACATCAACAGGTAAGACTTACGTTTTCACGTTATATGTTCCATTCGTCTGCTCTTAACAGAACTTTTCAAACCTTTTCCATTCAGAATTCGTCTTCTTCACAGTCAGTTTGCGGACTTTCGGCAGAGATATTAAAAACTGTCAAGTTCCTGAATCGAGTCCGGCCGGCTCGCACATCTTGGACGTTTTCGGCTTCTAAAGTTCCTGACTGATAAATCGCGTTTGAAGTTTGGAAGATCCTCTTTTGCTTCGCTCTAAAGCTCTTTCATCCGGATTGCAGGTTTCAAAATCGTCTTCTTGAGACATTATTATGCAGAATTTGAAATTAATCGAAAGTAACTTGCAAAGATGGCGTCCATGATCAGTAGCACTATCAATTTCGCGGGCCGTACCGTAGAATACGGCCCGTAAAATTGAACAATCACAGCGCGCGTACTATATAAGAGATATAATAATAGTTTTTATTTTACGCTCAACCACGTTTGTTATACTATACATGTGTACCATTGACATAGTTTATCTTGTTGTGTTTAAATAAAATATAATAAATGCGGAATATACTTGTGGTCGACATTTATTTACCCGCGATCGCAGTTCACGAAGAATTAAGTGCTCAATTCTCATTTCACGGAAAAATAATTTTGGAAAATTACGGCTATTAAGTCATTTTCATTTCATTTCATTTTCATTAGGTTATATTCATTTCACATTTCCCGTTTCACGTAAAATATTTTTGGATTTACGGCTCTACGAAAATATCTGATATACCACCTTCTTAAATTTACCGCGACCCGCGTAAATTACCCGCGACCACGCGACCCGCGCAGATTAGATACTCCCAATGTAACGTAATCCCTAAATCTGACATTTTCAAACTTTTAATAATATAAAGCAATGATTTTGTCCCTTACAATCCAAGGCAAAGGTTTCTAGGATTGTAATAAATATCCCTCAAGCGAATTTCTTGTTATTCAGGCTTTGCCGGAAACTACTCGACTCAATACTACATCGGTATTCAAACCGATGGGCCTTTTTTTGGCAAATATATTACATGTAAATCCGCCCCTCGCCTTCCCGCAGGATTGCGTATTTTTAACTCTCGCCAGTGTCGCGTGCAAAAATATATTATTCATCTTTGTAATATCATATATATATTTTTAAAACATGCCATCTGCAATTTCGAATATTCGATTTCACTTGCGATTGCATTACTAAATTCAAGGTTGGAAGAATCATTTTTAATAATCGAATATTGAAATTGCATAATGATAAGTTTTATGAATAGTTGGAAGTTGGGCGTTCATGCGTGAAGTGGCCCTTGACTGTAAAATTTTAGCCATTTTTCTCAGCTAATCAGTTAATTTTGACAGATCCTCATTCTCAGCTAACAGTTAACATTTGGCCAATTTTTTTCAGTTATCGCGAGGTGCGATCAGGATAGAATACCTAATAAAATATATCCATTGCCCGTGTAGAGGGCACAACGGGGAACCAATGGGACACTAGTTAGCACTTGATCAACTGCGACTTTTTAAGACATAACGCGAGATGCACTGGTAACTCTCCTCGAAGGTATGGGAGCAAACCCATGTTTTGACGAATACTTGATTTTTCGATAATATGATTTTACTATTTCATACTGATTGAACATATTATTTATTTTATTTATTTATTCTATTTATGTTAAATTTAGTATCCTACCAAGCAGGTCTCCCATGGAGGGCTTTCAGGTAACAAGCAGCATTATAAATTAATCCTCTGTAAGAATCTTTGGTAGGAATCGCCGAACAAAAATAAGCAACGACACAATGTCTCACCGAACCGAAACAATTCATTTGCAATAATTGCTGGACTAAAACTGACTTAATATGAACGTAAAAAATAAATTTCGCACCAAGAGTGACCTTGGCAATTTTCGGCCATATTATATAAATGGGCAAGGTATTATTAAACAATTATTGGATGAGGTTGAGCATGATAGCGAGAATTATCAATGCCGAGGTTGGGTGTTATCTGCCGAAGCCGACCAACCGAGGCTTGCATAATTTCGCTATCATTGAAAACCGAATCCAATTGTTTTATTATACATTTGAAAAGCTAAATCCATCATTTCGGGCTTAACTTTGTAGCGTTTTGTCGCTTTTTCCTTCGCGGATTGTGCAGTATTTTAATTTGTTTTTTCGTTTGCCGCTAATGAAGCGACGGCGTGCTACACGTGCATGACGTCAATCGAGATGCATTGTCTC
>MU825459.1:238533-293062 GCA_029204205.1 Desmophyllum pertusum | reverse complement strand
GGAACAAACATCACCGTACAATGTACGACAGAGCCATAGCAGAAGGAAAAGAGCATGCATTGTGTTATTTTAGTTCCGTCGGAGGCCCTACGGGCCGAAAATTTTTCGGTCCCCACCTTATAAATAGGTATGGACTCGCCAATGTAATTATTGCACAGTCCCTTACTCAGACTGTCATTGTAGTGGAATGGATGTAAACAAATCCACTCCTCTTCTAATAACCTGACCTGTTGCCTGGCCAGCGCACTCAAGTCCTTGTTAGTTACATATCGACACATGTAAGACTGAAGTTTTAGGTGAAAATATTTTAAAAATCTAATAGCTAGGCAAACTAAAACAATTACATTCCTTTTAAAAGTCGTCTGAAAACCCCTCTAAAGCTACATAACAAGTTTGACTTGATTTATACTTTTAACGTTTTCGGTAATCACTATGATCGTATATAATCGTAGACAACGTCTATTTTGATCTTGGATCGATACCTAAAGGCCCGTTTACACAGGCGATTTTTGATGCGATTTAGCGGCGATTTATCGCGCAAGTGTAAACTACCTGCGATTTCACGGCGATTTTTATGGTGATTTGTATGGAGAGTTGTAGGAGATGTATCACTTTTTAGTCACAAAATCGCATCAAAATTCGAGCAAGTTCGAAACATCGGCGACAAATCGCATTCAAATCGCCATGAAATCGCAGCTGGTTTACACGGGCGATTTGGAATCGACTACCTTCGAAAATATTATTGTAGCTTTCTGGAAATTTATAATTTTCGAGAAATCGAGCCTCCTAAATGGAACTTATCCACATCAGGTCACTTTCCTTTAAAAATTGACATTATGCAAATTTGACAACAGAGGTTCGCGAACTTTCGTTTTTGCCAGCGCGCCTTGATTGCCCAGATTTTTTATTTCATATTGTTATAGTAGAAAGACCATACTTTACCACTAAACTCATTTCAATTTGATATCGGATATACCAAGATGCATCAGTTTTTAGCCTCTGAAGTTACTCAATTTTTGCCTTTTCACGTAGTGGTTGCAATTCTTCAAAGGGCGACGCAACACACTTAAGTGCTACAAAACCTTTAACAGTTCCTATTGCTAGAAAGTAGAAGAGTCACGCTGTTATGCAAACTTATATAATTAATCTCGTTTCATGGCGTTATAAACTGTTTCAATACAAACGCAAAGAACTTGGTCAATTTTGATCGTGATGTATGTTTGCATAATTAATGAGGCAATACTCGTAGGCTTGATTTCTCTAAAACTATAAATTTCCAGAAAGTTACAATAATATTTTCGAAGATAGTTCTCCAAAAGTGTCCTTCAGCCAAGTTATCAGGATTTTAGATTTTTCGAGCTGGCCGGCGATTCTCGAAAGTTTCAGTCAGGGCCTCTTAAAAACCTTAGCCGGAAAGTAACAGAAACTACATATACAATCCAAAAACGTTTACAGTCGCTTTAAATTTGACCTCAATAATTTATTCTTAAGACTATAGCACTTAATAGACATTGTCTTATTTTAATGTTAGTTACAACATTGTGTGGATAAGGCAAGTTACTGGTCGTATGCGACGTCGAGTTAATCGCTACCATTCCATAGCATGTTCATGAATTTACGAGCACCGTCCTTCCAAACAGTCATTTTTACACGTTACGTCTATAAAATGTTACGACACAAACAGAAAATGCACTTTTTTCTTCTATATGCTATAAATAATAAAAGCAAGGCTCCCTTTTGCAGTCTCGATGATGTTAAAGCTAGGCACAAGGGTTATAATACATTAGGTTAACGAGCGCTTAAAATGTTGTCTTCATTATGGTAGTATGTCAAGTAAGCTCATGTTGTCAGGTAGAAAACTGGATTGTGACTGCGATAACTGCTGTTGCTGCTGAACTTGCATCTGAGCCTGCGATACCTGACCTTGAGGCATGGAGGTTTGGGATTGAGCCATCTGTGCTTGCGTCATCTGCACCTGTTACAATAAAGAAATGATGGTGAATTGTAAGCTTTGTAGAAATATGAGAAAGATGTTAGTCAGTGACACAAGCTACTCGGAACAAAAATTTCCGAGTTCCCCCAACAGGAGTCAAACTCCGAGTACCTTGTGTCACTGACTGATAAAAATATTTCTCAATAAGGATATTTATTATACGACATAGCATTTTAGAGTGCGTATACACAGAAAGACGAGAGCAAATATGAGACCGTATTACACGGGTCTCAGTCCCCCTGACCGCGCGCTACGGAAAATACTGTTGAAAGCCTATATTTTAGGAAAGATATTATGTCGTATAATAAACAATTTATTCAGCGGAAAGTTGTGTAATACGGCTTGGCATTTTTACTCGTCAGTGTTTATTTTTTCTCGCCTAAAGGCTCGAAAAAATAGAAACTGACTCGTAAAAATACCCAGCCGTATTACACAACTTTCCGCTGAATAACCTCTATTTATTATACGACATGGCATTTTAGAGTGCGAATACGCACAAAGACGAGAGCAAATATGAGACCGTATTCAACGGGTCTCAGTCCCCCTGACCGCGCGCTACGGAAAACACTGTTGAAAGCTTATATTTTAGGAAAGAAAGGCTCGAAAAAATAAAAACTGACTCGTAAAAATACCCAGCCGTATTACACAACTTTCCGCTGAATAACCTCTATTGATATCACTAATTACAGGAAAGAGACCCAAGCGACACAATATTGAAAATGCTTCGGAATCTACACTCCTTTTTGCAATCAGGAACATTTCAAATTTAACTTTTAATTATTTTGGTCTTAAACCTTCAAGTGCTGGGTCGTTGGTTAAAGCTAATGTTTCGAACAGAAACGATGTGTGCAGCATTGACAGACAAGTAAAACAGTTAGTTAATTAATTAAAGACAAATTAACCGTCGTAGGGAAGTTGTAAAGCCGACGATCCAAGCGTTAGTCCTTCGTCATCCGGAGTGAAGGGCGCGAAATGTCAGCTTTTGGAATTTTCGAGGCGGTTACTTGAAGTATTTGTTACCTGACTAAGCGGCATCTGAACAGCTGCCTGGGATCGTTGTTGTTGCTGCATCTGCAGTAGTTGCCACTGCTGTTGTGTCATTCCTTGTTGTTGTGCACCTGCCAGCCCCTGTTGCTGCGCTGAAGCCTGGTTTGCCTGTGACTGTAGAAGGTGACGAAGCTGTGACTGTATTCCCTGACTCGTCTGCATCTGTTGAACCTGTGTATCCTGTACTGGGAAGGTTTGTTGTTGTTGCTGTGGCTGTTGTTGTTGTTGTTGTTGTTGTTGTTGTTGTTGTTGTTGTTGTTGTTGCTGCTGCTGTTGAAGCTATTAATAGTCATGTGTTAATAGGCTTGCCTCAAACTATTACAGAAGTCACAAACTTTTCCCATTACCTTAGTTGTTTGCTCGACCGACCGACCGACCGACCGACCGACCGACGACCGACCGACCGACCGACCGACCGACCGACCGACCGACCGACCGACCGACCGACCGACCGACGACCGACCGACCGACCGACCGACCGACCGACCGACCGACCGACATACTGTTTTGATAACATTACTTCGGAATTATGCCAAAATGTGTCTTCAGCTTATGTTTTGACACCATCAAAGTTTTGTTGATTTTCATTTTTGCCATCCCGAGAACGAGTATTTTTGCTATGGCCACTCGCATTATATTTTTCGGGTAACTTTTGATTTTGAGCGCGTAACATAGCCAATTGCCAATCATAGCGCAAGGAGACCACACGCAAGCAAACATCTGACAAACGATACTCTAATTTATTGGTTGAGCTTTATATGGATCTTGAAAGATGACACACTTAATATAATCCGTCTCACCTGTTGAAATTGTCTTCGTGCTAGTAACTGTTGAGGCGTAAGTTGCTGTGTTTGTTGCTGCTGCTGTTGCTGCTGCTGCTGCTGCTGCTGCTGCTGCTGTTGCAGTTGTTGCTGCTGCTGTAATAGTTTCTGTTGTTGTTGTTTAAGCTGTAGCTCCTGGTACGCTTGTAATGTCCGCTAAAACACAATACATCACATATGGAATAATCAATCAAAATACACTCTCCACTCCGCCGAGTCAATTCAATATTTTCAAACGTAGTTACCAAGTTTAGCCACATATGGAATGCAGAAAGTAACTCCTTTAATGCCACAAAAGACACTCATTATATAAGGGAATGGGAAACCCCTGGGCCACACACATACCTCAGGGCTTTAGAGAAGCGCGGATACGCTTTGTGACTATACCAGCAATGAAAATAGATGGGCTGGCTTACAAGTGATTGAATTTACTTTCAAGTGGCATTTTGAAATAAAACTTGAAGTCTTTTCAAGACGATCAAAATTCAAAGACTTCTAACAACAGCAACGTTACCATATTATCTAAGAAAAGAGCAAGAATACATGACAATGACCAGGATGCTACTACAGTAACTATAAACTAGGTTGGTTGGTGGTTGGTTGATTGCCAAAATCCTTTTCATTCTATATTTTGAAACATTGCATCGCAATGATCAAACAGGGAAAGTTTCAATGCAGCTTACATGACGTATTTGTACTTACTGCAGCATTGTCTTGTTGATCCACGGTCAAAACAGGCATATTGTGGCTCCCAGTGCCCACTCCACTGAATGTTAAGCCCATATTGGAGGACACAGAGCTTGGAGTACTAGTCACCAATCCCTCTGGGTTTTGTCCTAAGCCGGGGTTGCACTTGTCATCAGTGCATTTCCTCCAGAATTTAGCAAAGGCTGCTGGGAAACCTGTGACGGTTGCTGTGGAAACTGACGATTTTGACACATTGTTAAGTCAAAGGAATAACATTGCACAGTCCAAAGCTTTGCTGCACAGCGCAATCCCGATATAAAGAATATGCTTGATACAGTGCCAAAAATATTGTTCGTTATATCTGTGACAAAGTTCAGTCAATGACTTCAATGACTATTGGAGATAAATGGCTGGTTCCACATATCTAAGTCAAGTAATTTGTAAGAAATGCTTATGTCAAGAGATGGTACACTAAAGCAGAGCCCAAGATTTCTACTCATTTCAAGGTTAAAAAGTGTCTCATGGCTCATAAGCGATTAGGAGGTCAACCAGGCAAAATGCTGGGGGTTAGCATTTGCCAGTTTGACCCAACAATTCGCTGGTACCCATTTAGAGGTAGAGAGAGATACTATGAAAACAAAGTGAACACAAAGGGCCGAATATTTAAACGAAGTCTAAGTTAGGCTGTGGTTTAAGTGAATTTAATGGCTCTAAATCTACTTATAAGCAGGTCAGTCTAAGTAGCTAATTGTTTTTTTTTCAGTCTGTGTTATACACCTTCTAAACAGGGTTTACTGTAAATGATGTTAACACATTTAGGTTGGCCAGTTTAAAGTCGAGTTAGGCAACGGTTTTGTTAAACCCTGTCTAAACCTTGTTTAAATATTCAGCCCAAAAACCCTTGCCAGGCTTGAACCCCGACCTCTTCTCTATCCGGAGTGACATAAATACACGAACCACTTGGCTGTAGAGCCTCATTTACATAAATTCTCAATCACTTACTCCCTCGTGACGTCGGTTCCAACCCTAAACATAGTTAATAGAGGGAAATGGTTATGAAGCCTGGCAAAGTTCTTTGTTATATGTTTTTGTTCGCTACTTTGGGGGTTGACCGTGCACAAAACCTGACAAAATACAATAGGTGGTTACGTGTGTTCAAGCAACTAACCAATAGAAACGTTGCGATTACGTAATTCATGCATAGTGTATGAGCGCAAAACAAAAGATGTGCACGGTCATGGACCTTTCAACATAAATCTTGGCCTCTTTGTTTGCTCCTTTGAAGTTTGCCGGGCTTCATAACCATTTCCCTCTATTAACTATGCCCTAAACAACAAAACGTCTCTTTAATTTGTCATTTTTAAGCGAATGAACTTTGCTTCACAATTTTTTCCATAATCAACCTGATCTTGACTCTTTTTATAATCAACAAACGTCATAATGTTAGCTGTTGTTTTCTTCGTGCAATGACAAGGGGAGTCCAACAATGACTCCATGGATCAATCAGCTGGATCAAATATCGATAAAAAGAATAAACGGTTAAACCAATTACAAGAAATGTGCGATTATACTACTACTATAAAGCGACAAAAAAGGGCACACCATAACAGATATTGTGCAAAGTATAACGTTTTTGCAACCGAGTGTCATATTTATTAATAGCCTGGAAGTGGTTCTCATTCCTTTATGTCACCTTGGAAAATCCCAGTACAAGTATTAATGGACATACCTGTCCCTGTGTCAAGCCAGCTCCAGCAAAATTCTGCGGCTGTTGAGATTGCTGTTGCTGTTGCTGCTGCCTCAGTTGTTGTTGTTGTTGTAGTATAAGGCGTTGACGATGAAGCGTAATCTGAAATTAAATTAAGCATAATTTAGTAAGCATAATTATAATAAATTACATATAATACGTTACAACCTATGTACATGTATGCACTGCAAAATGTGGCTGCAAAGACAACTAAACCACTAATTCTCGTTGGATGCTTCTTGATGAAGTAATCAAATACGAGAATGACAAAGACAAGAGGACATTTTGATTGGTGCATACTAAGGTTTTAGATGTGACTGCATCCCTATCTTTAATGTTATTAATATGCTAACAATCTAGAAGTTACATTAATAAACAGGTGACCACTGTATTTGTACCTTAGCAACTTGCTCCATTTTGTGTTTTTGGACAACAGTCTGAAATTAAAATGAGATATGTGAACAAATAAATATACCAAACTTGTTATTCTTTCTGCATATTGTTTAACTCTACAAAGTGCAAAAAAACAAAAACATTACTCTTATGGATCTTAAGTATGGACTATAACTTGAACAACATATTCAAATAATAATATAATTCCATATACATATATGCACAATGTACCTCATTACTAACAATAATTGCTATACGTAATTCCATACATACCCTTATTCCATCAACAAAGTTCGTCTATGGAAGATAAGAAGAAAACATGGGAAAATATGGAATATATATTTTGATCATATACGTTCTGTTCACATGTACGCTACAGCATGCAGACTCCTAACTCGCAAGGGGAAGCAAAAAGTGTATCTTGGGACAAAAGCTAAGTAAATAAGAGATGACGGCTGAAGTAAATGTGTCCAGTGTAACTTTATGTGTTCCGTATAGTGGTATTCTATTGTCTAGAGTAAGGCAAGTTGCTAACTTAAAAAAGTAACTAGACGTTTGGAAAGCACCTTAAAAATGTAGTAATATAGTAATGAGGAAGGATACAGACCTGCTCGACAGGGATTAAGCCAACAAATGCACGCTTCTTAGGACTAAAAATCAGAAGAAGAACTTTGACATCACATTGTGGAGCAGGCGGGAAATGCACACAGCCTGCCTGAAATGGTAAACAATAACTCAGTTAGGACTGATTACAAATGGAACGATTTTTGTTTACAACTGTCACATGCAACATACCTGTGACATGAATTGTCAAACCTACAACTTAGTGGGACCCACATCATGTCGTAAGCATGTCGTACACGACAATCAAAAGCAAAACTCGTACTGTCTAAATTGGCCCTTACTTGTGTAACTGCGGATAGAACACAATAAAATAAAACCTGATATTTTTTAAAAATTATTATTATTATTAAATACTTACAAACTTGATTCCATTGGACGCCATAACTCTGTATAGTGCTCTCAACGATTCTTGATCATTGGGAGCAAAATGGAACGCCACTGTCTTGGAGTTCTGCAGCAGGGGTCCTAATGTGGACTAAAAATGAAAATAAATTGTAAAATGTATTGTCTCTGGGCCATATGATCCCAATTTAAGCTTCTACTAACAAAGAAACATTTAATGCACTACAGTGCTACATTGTAGCTCTATATAATAAGAAGTTGAAGTCATTGAAGAGTTATATTTACAACACGGCTACCTGATATTTTTTTTAAATAATAAATAAATAAATTTTACTAAAAATACTAACTGCACAACTTATTAAATAATGCAATACATATATATTGGAAAATAAAGAGATATGTCCAGGATTGACCGCAAATGAGATGCACGCTCCTCATGATAGGCATCACAAAGTGTCCTCATTGATAAAAGTTCACCAAAACACACATAATTTTGTCAAATATGAAGTAACATGAAAATGACAAATAACCCAGTCATATATGAAGTATTTAAAAAACAATACCTGCGTTCAATCCTGGACATAAGTGAAAATAAAGAGAAAAATGTTGCACTGAAGTTAATTTGCATGTAGGGCTGGACGTGGAGGAAACATTTAAAATAAATCATGAAGGTGCACTATAACAGGGACTTGGTTTCTCCTACTGACAGTAACTTTAATTTACACTTCAGTTTTGCACTTGGAGGCTGGAGCTTTTACTATGTGCCTTTACAAATAGTTCAAATCCACATCAAATCTTACAATTTCTCAACTTTTCTTGTTTGTCCTCAGTACGTAAAATCATTGTATACTAACAAATATGAACTTTGAATGACTGAATTTCATAGGTCTTTACATCAGCATTAGACTGTTCCAGATATTCAGTAAGTGGGGAGCACGAAGATTTAGCGAGTGGCAAAAAATGTCAGCATAAACATGCACACTACATGTCGTTAAGAAAATAGTATTGTATCTTTTATCTGGTTAGTATGTGTACAAATATTTCTTTCAAACCGAAATATTTCAAGAAACTATTCAAAAAGGTTTCATTATTCTGTTGAGCTTATATTAATTATAGCAACGAAAAATGGTGAATTTTTATTCTGCACTAACAACTATATAAATTTTCAGCTGATTTCTCTCCTTGGAAGCCCCCTGGGAAGCCCCCTTTTATGGCACGCCTTTGTGTTTAATTTCAATTGTCTATTGTGTACTAGTTATGTTTACTGCTTGATATCTTGAATGAGTCTTGAATGCAGTTATGTTTCATGTTATTGTACAGCAAGAGGATATCTTGTCTGTGCTCATAAAAGGACTGTGAAGAAAGTTAAACCATTTCAGGATTTTTGCGTAAATTGAAATAGCAAACAATAAAACCAAGATTGTTTTACGGAAGACATGTTTTGGATGAAACCAGTTCAAGTGTAACAAATTAGAGTGGAGTAGAGTAAATCTTTATTTAGGCAGGGTGGCCCACTCAGCTCTAGGCTGGTATCCTAGGGGCCCTGTGTCTAAAAAATACATTATATTACAATAATTATTATACTAACAGCCCTTTTCACGGTTAACCTGAAATATTTGCATAACAATACAGCTAAACATAGAAGCGAGGCAATTTCGGGCACAAGCTGTAAAACATCGTGATTTTCTTGAGCTCCTTAAACTTAACTTAACTTATGTTAGCATAAAAATAGTTTTAAAACGGAGAAGAACTAAATATGCAACTATTTTAGTTAAAGTTTGCCGTAAAGATAGTAATCCGATCTCCCTGTTGCTTATGCGAGTCTACTAAAAGAAAAGTAGTTTTACAATTTTTTCTAAAACAACGTAAACTAAAAGAATTGTAGTTATGCTATATTTTAAAACTGTTTTATACTGCAGTCGAACCCCGATTAAGCGGCCACCTATTAAGCGGCCAACCCCGATTAAGCGGCCAGCTATCAAAGTCCCAATATCAGTATAATACTGTAAATAAAACCCTGATTAAGCGGCCAACCCCTATTAAGCAGCCACTTGCCATTTCCCCGAGGGTGGCCGCTTAATCGGGGTTCAACTGTAAAAGAGTTGAAGGAGTTCAAGAAAAACACGAAGTTTTGCAGCTTGTGCCCGAAATTGCCTCGCTTCTATGTTCAAGTGTATTGTTATGCAAATATATCAAGTTAACCGTGAAAAGGGCTATTACAATAAGAAGCTATAAAAAATACTTATGATAAAAAATACAATACTAATTACAATAAGAGGCTAAAAAATACATTACTAATTAAAATTAATTAAGCTTATAAAGTGTGAAGAAAAATTAGTAATAATGAAATGAAGAATAAACTGTACTTCAACATGATTCAGTAATTTATTGTCATTAATGCAGTTGTTTATTAAGTCATAGTATTGGTAATCTACATGTATTGTATAATCTTACCAGCAGATTTTGTGGGATGAGTTGCATGATCAACTTTGGAGGCCAGTTGTTAGCTTTGCTGAACAAACATGAAATTCATTTATAAATGAATAAAAATAAATAAAAATGAATTTGTTATGCTGTAACTTTACTCCAACCTTCCAAGTTTATATACTATAGATGTATACAGAAGCTTTAGTACACTCACTCGCACTTAACACTCAACTAAACCCCTGACTTGTACAAGTTCTGCATAAAAAGTGTTATAAAGGTGTTGTTTAACATTTGATCTGCCTTGTAAAAATGCTAACAAATGCTATACACTGACTGCAATCCATTGCAGCTATGTGTACATGTACATTGTACATACATATGTAGGTGTTGTGGGCATGTGATCACATATCTGAATATCTGTATCACTTATTCTGGGATGTGCCACAATACTTACAGAGTATCTCCTGGAACAACAGACACATGACAAGACAAAGAACGTGTTACTCTCTGTTGAGGGCCATTAGGATCACGAATCTGACAAAAAATATACACTACTGTCACCATTAAAGTTCATGTAGTTTCATCGCCTCCGACTAAAAGATTAAATTAAATTGCAAATTGCTCCCATCTGGGAATTTGGCTCCTAATAATTTATACCATCCTGTCTTTGACAAAAAAAGCCAAATGTTTGATATTTTGAGGCCAATAACATGAAATCTACACGGTAAAAGTTGTCCCTTTTCAGATATTTTTACTGATCAATATGGAACATTTCTACCAAGTTTAAAAAAATCTGTACATACGATTCAGAGCCACCTTATTTTTTCATTAATATTACGTGGCTCTAAAACATATGTATATAATTTTTGGGAAATTGGTCAAAATGTTCATAATATCAATTAAATAAAAATATTTCAAAAACAAAACAAAATTTATACTGTGCAGTTTTTTAGTTATATGGCATAAAAGTTCAAACATGGGCCATGTTTTAGCACTTTTAGCGTTGCCAATGGCAATTAATAATGACGCCACAGATGTCTTATATTGTTCACTGACGATATCATTGTTCGGTTATAACAAAAGTTCTTTGTTATCACATTATGTAGCATCAGTGGTCCAGCTGTGCTAAAATGTCCAAGACAGGGTATGTGGTCAGAACTTTTGGGAGCCACCTTAACTTATGATAAAAGTGTTCTTTTAATATCAGCATAAGAGTTGTGTAGCTTCACAGCTCTTTCAAATTAGACTAAGTACAGTACTTACAGTATCCTGCCATTCCAAATGACCTGTCCAGGCGATAGCTCTTTGAGCCTGAGCTACTTGGGGATTTTCTGAGCTCACTGCCTGGGGTGCAGCTACAGGAGGAGGGACTGCTCTGGGAGTGGCTGGGTTGGTAACAGTCTGGGGCCAATTTGCTGCTGCAACATTCACTACATCAAGCATTGGCTGAGGCTGCCCACTGTTAGGAGTTGGGTTCCTGCCTACATGTATTATATATTATTTATTTATTTATTTATTTATTATAGTAAACATTTTCTTTTTTTTTATTTAAATGGTTGAAGTTGATTTTATATTCATGAATGTATTTTTCCCAATTCCCTTCTCAATGCAGAGCATCAAGAATTACTGGTAAATTTGGAAAATTAAATAATGACATTTCAACTGTAGTCTGAGGGTGTTTTAGTGCAACACAGACATCAAAATCAATTTCTAAAAGGAAGTTATAATGACTCTATGTTTTTATATAATACGACCTGTGATGAGATAAACAAAGTAATAGATAAAATGACATGCAAATCTAGTTGTGGTATTGATGAAATTAACAGCAAAGTTGTTAAATATGTGGCCCCATATATATCTATCCCATTGTCTCACATTTTTAATCTAACATTTGCTACTGGAAAAATCCCAAATAATTTGAAAGTAGCACTAGTAACACCAGTATATAAAGCATCTGAAAAAATGTTGTTTTCCAATTACAGACCTATCTCTGTCCTTCCGTGTTTTTCTAAAATACTTGAAAAGCTTATGTATAAAAGACTAATTGATTATATACATAAAAATGGAATATTAACTGATTGTCAATATGGATTTCGAAGTAAAAGGTCAACTTCTCATGCCATAATTGAACTTGTTGATAAAATATCAAATGCAATTGAAAACAATGAATTCACAGTCGGGATATTTCTTGACTTATCAAAGGCATTTGACACTGTAAATCATGGTATTCTCCTAAAGAAACTTTATTTTTATGGTATACGTGGCAAATGTCATGCATGGATAAAAGATTACCTTTCTAATAGAAAACAAATTGTTAAATATAATCAAATAAGATCATCTGAAAAGACGATTACTTGTGGAGTTCCACAGGGATCTATTCTTGGACCCTTACTATTTTTGATTTATATTAATGATCTAAACAACTCAACCAATAAATTATCCACTATTTTGTTTGCAGATGACACTAATCTGTTTTGTTCAGGGAAAGATATACATGCACTTGAATCTATAGCAAATGCAGAATTAGCTCGTGTCCAAGAATGGCTAACACTAAATCAACTGACTCTCAATATCAAAAAATCAAATTTCATCATTTTCAAATCCCAAAAAAAACGGTTAAAAAGTCAATTACATCTTAAATTAAGCGACAATGTATTACAGAGAGTGGAAGAAAGTAAATTTCTAGGAATTGTAATTGATCAACACTTAACGTGGAAGAGCCATATTGACTATATCACTAAAAAGATTATAAGATCTACAGGCTTGCTTAGTAGAATTCGTTTTTACATCAATCAATCGCTTTTAAAAATGTTATACAATAGTTTAATTTACCTGTACCTCCATTATGGAAATATTGTCTGGGCAAATACAACTATCCCACAAGGCTTGATAAATTATTTAAGCTACAAAAGAAGGTATTAAGAATTATAACTTTTTCTTCATACACAGCACCATCTCTTCCGCTTTTTACTCAATTGAGTCTTTTAAACGTTTACCAAATAAATGATTTTCTAATTGGCTCCTTCAGCTTCAGTCTAAATAACAAAGTACTACCATTCTATTTCAATGACTTCTGTATAGAAAACGCACAAGTCCATAAATATAATACTAGAGAATCAAAGAATTTACATAAGATTTTAAACAGAACAAATTATGGAAAATTCTCTACAAGAAACAAGATAATTGATATCTGGAATAGAATACCTGTGAACATCAAACGCTCGGCATCTATGAAAATATTCAAAAGGAAAATGAAACAATTTCTCCTTTTTCAGAGTAATGATAGTTAAGTAAACAAATATAATTAAAAAGGGTAAGATTGATATTTGTAATTATATGTAAATAATATCTTATTATTTGTAATTTTATTCGTATTATGCCTATATCTCACTGATACCAATTGAATGAATTTTAATAGATCTTGTTAACGCACAGGGAGACTACTTTGTAAAAGCCCGTGAGGGTTTCTTTAGTCTTCCTCCCAAAGCTATTTTATTGTAACACTTTCCAATATGTTTTTGTATTAATTGACGGGAAATAAACATTCAAAATTGTTCTGTGATGTCATCTTGTAAGTTTGAAACTTACAAATATGGGTGCAAATGAATCATTCTAAATCAAGTCCAGTTGAGTTCATAACTTAATTACCATCATGTTACTTCCATTTTATTAATGGTAGGGTTGTCCATAATGGTAGGGATGTGCATAGTGATGGAGGTGTCTGCAGAGCCATTGGAAAAATGGCCGACCAAGATTTGCCCATGTCCAATGAAATCCCAACTGTTGGACCAGCCATTATAATGTCTTTTTTTATTATCAATGACTATTTTTATACTTGAGATGGGACTAATCCAGATCTGGACAAACTAGGGTAAGATTTTTTAGGGCATCTGGTTAATATGCATCTTGGTATAAAGATGGGAACAAGATCATGACAGGTTATACAACTAGACAAAATATCTGATTTAACTAGTATTTCGTCTGACCAAAATGGTAACATACAACCTGTCAAGAAAAAAAATGATTTGCAGCCCTATGTAACGACAGGGTGTCTGTATGATGAAAGTTGACTCTGCTTACCTGTTTGCCTCATTGCAAAATCCAAGAATTCTTGAGCTTTCTGCTGTGCTGCTGATGAATTGTTAATTAAACCTGCAGCTGGTGTTGACTGAGGATTTAATATCATGTTTACTGGTGTTGGTATCTAAAAATAAAAATAAAAACATTGATGTTCAAAGAAGACTTCCCACAGCTGAATACAATCAAACTGTAACAGGCCTCTCATATACATGTCAAATAATGCCCTATCACAGCTGGCTTGTGATGTGAGATATAGCATATACATGTATGCAGTTGAATCTCGCTATCTCAAACTCGGTTATCTCGAGCACCCTGCTATCTCAAACTCATTCCCCTTGCCCTTGTTTTTCAGTCATTTACCATCAGCTATCTCAAACTCCTCGCTATCTCAAACTGTTTTCCGTTCCCCTTGGGTGTTCGAGATAGCGGGATTCAACTGTGGTTAGTGTATTAGTTAGTGTTACTTTTAAGCATTATACATAGAATGCAGTTGGTACATAGTGATTTTACTGTCTGTCATTCTTGAGGCAAGGTCCACTCTCCATATATTACTCTTGAAGGCAGATATAGTAGGTAACTCCCTGATGTGTTTTGGTACAGTGGCCCATAATTATGTTACAAGTTTCAAAGTTGAGTGCAGTCTTGACAGTACCTGTGTCAGTGGCATATTCGGAGTTGTTGTAGCTGGTTGTGGTAGCTTGGTTTCAGGCAATGTTTGACGAGCTCCAACCTTTGGTTTCTTGGGCTTAGACTCTGGACTTTCTTTCACTTATTTAAAGGAAATAAGTCAGAATATTAAACATCAAAAGATGTACAGGTACTGTACAGTGTATAATTGAAATAATGATGTTTTTGCTATGTTAGAATTTTAGATCTGTAATGAAACTATACATAATTATAGTCAGCTTTAGAGTGGTTTTCAATTTAGTGTCGAAAAGTAATCCGGAATTGCTTCGGTTTTGCTTTACTGCACCCTGTGATTGGTTTAAAAAACTTGCGTCACCTACTCAGTTGATCAATCAGATGCAAAACCAAAACCAATCACGACTTGGCCACACGTTTGGTGCTGGTTACGTGTATTTGCTCCGACTTTTCATTGGTTCATTGTGTGTTGTTTACATTTTCTTGTGATTGGCCAAATTTGTAATACTATTGCTTTGGTTTTGGTTTTACGACACTCAATTAAAAACCGCTCTATAGTAATCATTAACATTAGTTGGTGTAATAGAGGCAAATTGTAAACGTTTATGTAAAATAAATAATATTTATTTCTTCTTATTATTATATTAATTTATTTATTTGAGGACCTCCCTGAAAACCACCCTGGCCAGTGAGAGGAGCATTGCTAATAATGGGGTGTTCAGGGTCCGAAATTTATGGTCATCCAGTGGTCAGAGGCGACCAGAATTTAAAACTGATGACCAAATCACAGAACATGGTTGCCCATTGGACGACCATGTATTTTAAGCTGCTGGCTATATAGCCTCTTGAAGATATGAACAGTTGTTAAAAGGCCCAAAAATTATAATCTTGGGTCAAGATTTCTGCATGAGAAACGATATTCTCGCCATCTTGTTTTGCATTTTACTGCTGAGCAATATAACACCCAAACTCCTAGAAATTCCCGGAGGTACATGTACATGACTGTTACAAGTTCAGTAATAATAATGTGCTTGCCAAAATGGCAGATTCAGTGAAGGGAAACAGTTTGTTTCGCTATTTTAACACATCTGAGAAAAACAAGGAAGGTGAAAGGAAACAAACAGATGCATCAAAATATTCAAACAAATTACACTGCTATGTCAATGCCCAGTGATCGATCACGTGTTTTTCGGTCTTTCATGGGCTTGAATTACGTTTCCATACATTATCGCGTTGTTATAAAAAAGATTAAAGATTTTGACACGTCAATCAGCTATGTTCTGACACCTTGAGGTTTACCGACTGATGTTCGAGTTATCGGGGTAAATTTGAGCCAAGGGAAAGTAAAATTAGTTCGAGTTTGCGGTGAGTTTGAGTTAACTGAGTTCGAGTTAGCGGGGTTCTACTGTACTGTGCATGTGATTGGTGCGCACCTACACTGTATGATCTATCAGAGGACAGACTGATACATATAGATGATGGCAATGTGTGGTAATTAAGCCGCTTAAGAGACACCTTGAAAATGCCAAAATTTTCTGTGGTCCTTACATGGTCCATAAAAATGGGGTTTGAGTACATTATATTATAATAATTATTATTTATATGTACCAATTAAACATACCACTAGCAGTCATCTGACAAGGTGCTGGCACTGACTTCATGTTAGTATCAGCTATGTGTGCGCCATTCTTTGATACTTCCACTTGTGAATCATTGCTGCGTGTAACTGAAACAGATTTTAAATCCCGATAAAAAAAATAGGTAAATGTAGTAAGCCCATGCCATTAAGAGCTCTGTATACTACATGAATGTACATAAAGTTGCTGTCTGTTGATCCTTCTATTGTTTTCATATTACAAGCTGTATACACCTTTCACGTTATGGAAACAGTGCCATCAAATACATTTTCCTTCATTATCTACCAACCGGGCTTCTCTTTTGTGCATGTTCATAGAGGAAGGGGGGGGGGGGGGGGGGGGGGGGGGGGAGGTGGGTTGGCTGTGGGCAACTTTAAGTGAAATTATTTTGATTGGTGCACAAAATCTAAAACATTCATCAATGCACGGTTGACTTCGCTGAGTGCAACCCAAAAAAGCTGTCAATTTTGAATTTTTTATAAACTGATCATCAAGTTACATGAACATGTAAATTGGTTCTAACTTTTATTAACCGGGCAAGGCCTGAGGCCGAGCTCGGGTCATGAATCCCTCAAAGTTTTTTTTTTTTTTTTTGGTGTCGAGCTCACCCAGGTCCCCACTCGGCCAATGGGTAATGAACTCCTGCCTGACTAAAGTTTACAAGCGTATTGAGTTTTACTTGAAGAGAGTATTCCATTTCAAAAACACGTTTATGAGTTTAAACTTGCTACACAGAAATTGTCAACAGAGGTTTCGGCAGAAATAAGATAAAGACGGCCATTTCGTCATTCACACAATGTGCAGGCCATTTCAGGTTGTACGTTGTACTCACAGACGAGAGGATTGTTTGCGCCGATCTTCTATTCCATTGCGCAAACTGCAGACTTTAGCGTGACTACTATACTTTCTTGAGGTTTTCGCCAAGCAAGAAAGCAGATCAAATTTAAGCACCCGATTTTGATTTTACCCCTACGAGAAGACGTTGGACAGAGTGTTATAGTTGAGCTGCAATCGTTTCGTGCGCTGAACGGGGCACGAGCCATCCAGGCCATCGCTTGAAGAGTTGATTTAGCCGTTATGCTGATTGAGCAGGACAAGCGTTTAATTTGTATTCCGGCTTTTCGTAGTGGCAATCGAGAAGACTTTCAATTTTTGAAAGGATTACTGATGTGCGATGGCACAATCATTTGGATTTTTATGATGCCAATAAACATGTACGCGAGACTGACGTCAAGTGCTTCGGTTCATTCCTTTGACAATTTGCAATTTGCGAGTTTAGCAATGAAATGGTTTAAAACCTATCTTTATGATATTTTCATAAACTAACAGCCTTGACTAAGAAAGTAGAGTTTCCATTTCAAAGACTCGTATGTGATTTTTAAGAACTTTTCGAATGTCCATGTTGCGAAAAAGATCAGAAACAATAGATATCACCCTGCTAAAGATAGTTTTGAATATCACGCAAACCTCGGACCAAGGTCTGTTGTCCAGATGTTCATGTTGGGAGTTTTAATGACTTTAGCGTGACTGGCGTGAAGTGAGCAAGTGAGGAGAATTTAAATCCTGAGCTCAGCAATAAAATACTTTAGAAACGTGTCTTTATAATATTTCCATGTGAATGTGAATGTCCATGTGAATGTCCATGTTGCAAAAAAGATCAGAAACTACAATAGATATCACCCTGCTAAAGATAGTTTTGAATATCACGCAAACCTCGGACCAAGGTCTGTTTGTCCAGATGTTCATGTTGGGAGTTTTGATGACTTTAGCGTGACTGGCGTGAAGTGAGCAAGTGAGGAGAATTTAAATCCTGAGCTTAGCAATAAAATACTTTAGAAACGTGTCTTTATAATATTTCCACAAGCCAGAACCTTAACCAAGGAAGAAGAACTTTTATTTCAAAGACGTGTATGTGAGTTTAAAACCCCGAAATGGCTCTTGCGTACATACATTTTAAACAGACTTTTCACACTGTCTAACAATGGAGGCAGAAGAAGCTATTGACCTGTGCGTCCAAATTATGTTGTTTATGGCTGTGTGACCTTAAAAACTTAGCGCATTATTCGATCCAGCGGGGAATCGACTTCCAGTTTCACGCAAACTGCAGAGTCAGACTTTAGCGTGACTGGCGTGACTAAAAGCTTTTCACTAGGAAATCAATTATTAACTTGCCGCTGCCCGTTTTTAAGTTATATATTAACTTCTTGTTTAACTATGATTAATTATTATTTATACATGTACATGAAGATTTGATCAGATGCACAGCTTTGGAGGAAACGTTGCCTAGTGGAATAGCTTAGAGTTATATACACCTGTATACATGCACTAGCACAAAATCCCCAAAATAAGCCACCAGCATCCCCCACCCCCTCCTCCCCAAGTGGTAAGTTCAAACACAATTATTGTTACCCTTACCTGGTAAATCCAGACCTTGGATGCACACTAAATGGTAGGGATCTTTGGAGTAATCTTTTGACATAACGCTTTTACTATCCACTATCAAAGACTGCAACCAGATGAAAGGCATTTAGCATGATAAATTAGCTTGGAATGTTATTTATTAGTAATTGTTTATTTTAACAGTCGACAGTTCATATCAGAGGTCAACACTGATTATCAGTGGAAACCACTGATTCTACCTCTACACTGCAGTACATTATACATGCTACAATAACAGAAAACAACCAAGTCAACACCGCAATTTAGTTGTGTAGAAATAGGTACATACTATTATAAATATCTAACAGTACTGATTTTAATATTAAATAGTTTTCCAAATAAGTAGGACTGTGTTTGCAACTGTAATTATAAAATGTAGTTATTTCTCCTTATCCTAACATTAATAATAACTAACACATCAGCGACTGTGCAAGGGGAGGGGCTGGGGGGCTTTAGCCCCCCCTCTTTTCTAAAAAAAATAATAATTATAAAAATTTCCAGAAGTCATTGAAATCACTAGTTAACGTTTTTTACTGGAAGTTGATGATAACATTTTCTTTTTGATCTACAGTAGTTCACAATGAACAAAAGTTTCAATGACCATTAGCAAAGTAGACGCGATTACAACTGAACAAATATCACGAGTTAAGATAACTTTGAGTTGACTGACTTTATACTATTGTCTATGAATAGTTGGCATCTGGCTGTTGGAAAGAAAATATCTACAAAAATCTCTGATTGCTTTTCGAAAAATGGACAACTCTCTCTGAATTTAAAGACCGGATAATAAATGTTGATTCTTGTATTAAAAACAGTCGCTTTTTAAGCGCTGAAAGTTGGTAATTTGCACCACGCTTGTAAATTTTTAGATGCATTTCCAGCCATTTCAGAGGACTTAATAAATTCACAATTTTCCCTGGGGAGCATGCCCTCAGGCCCTCCCTAGATGGCTCACGCTGACGTGTTCGCATTTAATAGTCCCCCCCCCCCCCCCCCCCCCCCCACCCCCACTCAAAAAAGGCAGGCCTTGCATGTACATGTAGTTAAATGTTTGCCATCCTAAAGTCATATTCTTCTCTTATGAAAATATCACTTTTGGGGGGATTTCTTTGCAATTGCTAAGAAATTTCTTCATGCAACTGTAAATAACTTAAATTTAGCAAATAACTTATATTAATTTTTACTACTTTTAAATTAATGATTCTCACTCTTTCAAATGCTCTTTGAAGGGCAGGAATTTTTTCTGGGTGCAATTATGGAGAGATGAATTCCTTTCTGAAAATAGCACAAATAAATACAAAATCAAAGTGTTGATAATAGGAATAAAAGTCAGCCGAGATGCATGTACAATGTAGTTTGTAGAATTGTACTTAATGTACATGAAGACTTTAATATACAATAACTGAAGATGATACTGTACCTGCACCCAATAGCGGACTATTGACTATTGTACTAGACTGGTATTTAAAACCACATGGAAAAGGGTTTGTTTAAACCACTTGGGTAATTGCTGGAAGAACACTTGAAAAGTGTGTACATGTAACTCACTTTACATCATTCCCCTCCTGTGTTCTTCCGACATCCCATGTAGTTTATTGTTCGGATGATCATTTATTGCTTTAACACATAGTAGTGCGCGCATAATGTACATGTCATGTACATTTAACTGAATATTTACACTGTACTTACTAATAATACATTACAATAATATTATTGGTAATTATTATAAATGACATTAAGTAATTATGGTCAGAGGGAATGCATCATCACACTAGCTGCTTTTCAAAACTATGTACAGTGAACTCTCTTTAAGGCCAAAACTCATGGGTCTGCAGGGCTGCAAATATATACACCTGTATTTTTTCTTGAAAGGACATGTGTCCAACTTTGTCACCATTTTGGTCGGACAAAACAATCAAAAGGCGCTTTCGGCCATCTCGTGTAACAAAGTGTTGCTATTTATGGTCAAATTAATTTGTTTTTATACTTTGAAATTAGAAGTAAATAATTTGTTTTTTGTTAAATAATGTTTTTTTCTTATACATAGTTGTTTTTAGCAGCATTAAAATACATTACTTAAACTTGTCACAGCAATGTAATGGACTGTTCATTTAGAGACAACGGACTGTGTACTTACAGGAGTTTGCTTTACTCCCTCAAATTAAACTGGAAACTGGGTTCAACGAGATGTGTGAGAAGAAAAGTGCAGACTAAATAATATCGTGATGGATAATAGAACAACAATTGAAGACTGCAGCCTGTCCAAAACATTGCTTTTCTTACAACAGTAAATAACCGAGAACTGCTTACATTAAAAGTTAAGATTATACACAACTATATGGAGTTAATAAAATAAGCACCCATAACGGATTGAAAAGAAATATGGAAGGTAATCTTAGTGACACTAATAGCTGGATGGCAAGGCTTGCCATCCAGCATACAAATGCTTTAAATTCTTTGAACTTTCAAACCACTATAAAATATCACGCTTACACATCAGCGGTCTCAAAATTGGCAACCTTACTAATTTTATCATGCTCTTTCCATTTCTGGCAACCATTTTGTACTACCACCTATTTTTATGATTGACATGGTCACGTGACCATATTATGCAAAGGTTCTATTAACATCCTGTCACGCAAAAATTCTAATGGTCACCTGCCTTACCCATGGGGCGGTTTTGGAGAGAGGGGAGGGTGGAGAATTGGACGCAGGGGGTGGGGGTCGGTGGAGCAAAACGCCTATGAGAGGAGAGGGCCCGGAGGTTCGAGCGGCATGGATCGAGAAATAGTTATAAATGGCGCGTTTCAAGCTTCTTTCATTTGTTCACCTAAGTTTTCAACTGAAATAAATGAACAACAAATAGACTTGAGATGATTCGTAAAATTTCGTGTTTGGGTAATTTACCGCTTACAACTTGAACTTCAAATGGATTTTTCAAGGGTCTTGACTAGTTAGGAGAACGGTGCAGGACGTTTGAAGCATTGACAGTCATGATTCGCAGAGAGAGGATTATATTCCTTCAATAGCTCAAATATGTTCACAATTCCTAATCGTTCGAGAACACATTTGCATAGCATGCACTTCCTGAAGTCTGACCTTGTCATGTTTTTCGCTGTCTTTTAAACAGGAGCAAAGAAATTCAGTGGCGTCACGCTAGCGTTACAAGATCAGTTGTACAGCAAAGGCTTACGGGTTGAGATCAATATTATTTATTGTACGTGTTCGCGGGCTACTCTTGTGTTTTATAGATCAGTCATACATTCAGGTTAAATAAGGCAAACAAAAGATAACTGTAGCATGAGATAATATTACTAATCAAAACAAACTGATAAAAAATTTCATTTAATAGGTGGGTTCATACTTTCAGTAGACCTCAAGTGAGATCGCGTATGTTTACTTGCGCTGATAAGCGTTCATATTTAAAATTCTAAGTATACTTCAAGTGACAGAGACAAATCGAAATACGGGAAGCCGTAACATTCTGCTGGCGTTCCTTGACCTGGTGTATGGTTCTTTGGCTGTCGGGATAACTGTCTTTATACCCTGCAACTCTGTGATTTTGTGAACAGATTTAGGGAGACGATGGAACGAGAGATAACAGCAGTTAATTAATTGAATTACAAGCATACCGGAAATGAATGGAAGGACATTTGAAACTTATAAGGAATAACGTCACGCTAGCGTTACAAGATCTGGTTTATCGTGTCAGTTTTTGTGCCCGGTGTATCTAATCGAACGAAATCGAACGGAATTTTAATCGAACGCAATCGAACTTAATGGAACTTTATCCATTCGGTCAGTCAAACATAATCAAACTCACAAAAAAGTTGTAGGTCAATCGAACGCAATCGAACGTTCGAAAACACGTTATTTCGTATAATAATCCCAAAGTCAACTCTTTTTTCTAACATTTGTAACAGTTCTAACATGTGTTAACTGTGTGATATTTTATTTTAAAATTCTAGTAAACAAATAACTCACTAAAACAGGTCCTAACTGTTTTGCAGTGCATCACGTAATGAGTAAGAACAAATTACTACGTTTCAGATCCCTGGAATTTCCCAAACAAACACGAACGACCTTGCAAATATATCTCAATATGACAGCAATTAAATCTAGATAACACACCTACCATTATAGGGAAAGATTACATCATTGGAAAATTGCCGAACTGCGCAACGTTTTAAAACAACAATTAGCTCAACTGTTCTCTTACAGTTCTTTTCGAGACTAGATTAATTATTTCTCTTTTTACTCCTTACTTTTCAAACACATTTATAACATAAATACAACTATACCGCTAAATAACCTCGATGAACTTGGATTCCAATGACACACTATTTGCCAAAAAAAACACGAACGAGCTACTGTTATCTTTTTGAACATTCGGACAGCAATTCTATTTATGCGCGTACTGCAAGTTTTATTTGCAAATTGTCTGTTGTTTGTTTTTTACCTTTAGGAAGCTCGGGTATCTCGTTAATTATATTTAAGTCTTGAAAGTATTCGAAAGTGAGAAATTAAACAAAAAGAGGTTAAGTAAAGTTCGGTAATATAGGAGTAAGTTCAAACATTTGCTGTGGTTGTTTACCGGTGAGGGATGTTATGAACTTAATTAACGCGTTCCGCAATTTGTCCAAGGTTCAATGGAAGATGAACCTGTGATAAGTGATATTCGTATAAACAATAGAGGAAATGTTCTTGAACGAATATTGAGTAATTTGGTGATCATTTCGTTAATTCTCATGAGCTGTATTTTTGATCATGTATCGATATCATAAGGAGAACTTTGATGCTGATATCTACTGGGGTTTAAAGGGTTAACTTAGCCACGGTTAAATTATCTTAATCTTTTTATTTATGGCAATATTTCAGGGATCTAAGGCCCAGGTCACATAACTGCACGCATGTACCAGCCGATGTTATGAACTGACTAGAGTGTCTTCAATTTACGTGTTACTGATGCGTGTTGTAGAAATCAGCGAGATTGACTTGGGTTCAAGAGTTGAGTCAAATTTCGTTCATTGGGAATCGTTGAATTACTGAGAGTCAGTTTTGTCTTGTGTAGTTTACTGGACGAAAGTAAGAAAACGTCTTTACGTCAGCTCAAGAAAACCGTAAAAAGGGAAACAAGGTAAGAAAAACTCTCTGAACAAAAACAGCTTTAAAATTTCAGAAATTCAATCCACTAATTTTTGTTATATTTCTTACTTTCAGTAACTACACAAGACAACACTGACTCCCAGTAATTCAACGATTCCCAACTGATTAACGAAGTATACGGCTCTTGAACCCATGCAGTCCCGCTAATTTCTACAACACGCATCAGTAACTCGTAAATTCAAGACACTCTATAGTCAGTTCAAAACATCGGCTAAAATGCAAATAACAACTATAAGCTAGAAAAATTGCTTCATAACGAACATCAAATACTTCAAATACATAACATAATTCCGGCTGTACATCGGTGAAATCGCTAAAACGCTTGCTATAACTCGTACTTCTTCTCGTCGCATCCTCAGTGTACTAATTTTTTAGCGTTACTATCATTAACAATATGACTCCGTAACACGTAGCTCTTGCTTTTCAAGTCCTGGATATCTCATAGCATAGTATGTTCGTATGTTAATTTTTCAGTATTCATATTAGCCTGTTCCTTAAAGTGCCTATAACCCTTCGCTAGCTATATATTTTTCTTAAACTAGGAAGGTTGAAGATATTATATTGAAAAGAAAAAATCCAATTCGCTTTTTCCTTCATTATTTTAGAAGCATTTAAACCCGCGCCTCAGCGCTGAAAATCTGCGCGCGCGGTGAGCCTGGGCCGAGCTGTTCTGTGACGTAGCCTACGGAAGACGATCACTTGTTGAAGAGATATTCCCTTTCCTATGCTATTTGTGTTTGAACACCCGTATACCGTGCATCGATCTGGCATTTTTTGATGATTTAGAGAGTAGAAAAGCAGTGAAGTTGTGAAGACCGTCAGAAGCGTGTTCCGGAGGCTACGTCATAAATGTGTTCTATTATTATTATAATTTTATTATTATTGTTATAACACTCGTCCCCAGACTCTTTTATCGCTCGATTATTATAACACAGGAAGCACAAATGATGATTTTTCGCTAACTTTGAATAGCTGTAAAAAAATGGCAATTCAAAACTTGGAAGTTTTTTTGGCAAAATAATGTTCCATAAGGCAATTACTTTCGGGGAAAATATAGTCTGAGCAAGGGTTATAGGCACTTTAACTCTAAGTCAGAAGCTGAAAGGGTTGAATAATCAACATACAACAGTATAGTACTCCATAACACGTTTGCATACTTTAACTCGTAAATTAAGGACACACTCAGAGTCAGTTCATAACATCAGTCCTAAATATCTCGTCGCATCGTATAGTACTCCGTAACACGTACGCTTATACACTTTAACTCGTAAATTGAAGACACTCTAGTCAGTTCATAACATCGGCTAAACTGCAAATAACAAGAAAAATTGCTTCATAACGAACATCAAGTACTTCAAATACATAACATAATTCTGTACATCGATATCGGTGAAATCGCTAAAACGCTTGCTATATATGATCTCGTCGCATATGTGCTTCAAGTCCTAAATTGGGAGTTTAAGATCCCACGACAGTTACGCTGAGGACAACGTTGATTAAAAAACGGCATAGTTTTTATTTTAATTGAGAATCTCGGGATTAGTATCAGCGAGAGACATCCTCAGCTGAATATGTAAAGCTGCCGAATCAATTACAATAAAAAAACATGACAAATTCATAGTTGCAGTTCTCGTTCTCCAGAAAACAAAAAATTAGGTCATTTCACGTTGTTGTTTTGCAGAGGACGGTTAAGAAATGTACCAAGATGAAAACCTTACGTGCAGATTAATTGTACTGCTAATTAAACCTTTTGTTTAGCGACATTCTCGTTGCCGTTGCCGTTGTGGTTTTCTTAAACTCCAAAATATCTCGTCGCATCGTGTAGTGACTCTGTAGTACTTCGTAATGTGCTTGTAAACTTCGAAGTGTACCGACCTCGTTTTTCAGAAAAGTATGTGCTTCTACACTTACAGAGCTAATTAAAACAGCCGTGAATAATAAATCTAGAACAGTACATTACTATGACTTCAAGTCCTAAATATCTCGTTGCATCGTTGAGTCTTGTAACACGTTCTAAAACCATAGGTCATATTCTAAAACACATTTTCTGGAACAAATTGAGCAATTTGGCGTTATTTGTTCCAAAAAAAATAACAAATCTGGCAAGGAATGCCTTCTCTGGCCATTATTTTGAAAGGCTGGCAAAATTGTTGGCACAATATGGCCTAAACTGTTTTAATATTGTCAACTACAAGAGATACGCAAGCAGGTAAGAAAAATGGGAATTCCTCCAAAAGTAACCAGGCAGTACAGTTGTGGTAAAGATACCATTGAAAGTTGAAATATTTGCAGAGATATAGTGGCACGAATTAATAAAAATATTGAGTTTTTTTCCACAGAGGAAAAAAACATGGTAAAATTTACCAATGAATGTTATATATTTGTCAAAACAATATAAGCTATGCCTTTCTCGGAAATTTAAGCTATAAATATCTCGTCGCATCATGTATCTAAGTTTTTAACATGTATACTAGCCTGTTTCTGGAACTCTAAGTGAGATGCACATACCATGTAACTCTGAATATTTATATTATCATTACCTTGTTTTTTCGCCTTATTTAACAGAGTTTGTGACGCATCTTTTCGTTTTCTAATCACTCGTTGAATCAAATAAATAAAATACAAAAAAATTTATCCTGCCTCACATTTCCTTGATTAAAATTACTACCAGACCACTGAATTATTGAGTTTGAGTTTGTTTTGCCCCATTGCTTGTTACAATTCTCTCTTTAATGTCATTAACATATGGTTGGCAGGAGATCTCAGCAAGTTTTCTCACTTCTTTCTAATTATTACTAGATTCTTAACCTAATAAATAACTTGGTCTGACCTAACAGTCGTGAATAATCGAGCTAGAACTAATTGCCTTAAAATTTCAGAAAGCAAAAACACAGTATACGTGCATACGTAGCATGTGTACAAGAACAGATGAATCCAAATATTTGTTATATCAAAACGATCAATTTAGATGACAGATATGGTCCTTAATTAGCTAACAAAAATGTTGAAGACAGAGTGACCGAAAACACCGTAATCCAAAATCTCGTGTAACCCATGGTTACACGAGATAAAAATGAGGTCATACATCATATTACAGTACTGCTTGATAAGCGAACCTGCTAATTTAACACGTTGTCATCGCAGAGTAAACTATACAAGTCATGTAGTTTGCGTTTAGAACAAAATGCGTCAGCATTTGCGTCGGAAGGCCAAAAGAATTGTCTGGACATTAAGTCCGACCACAGTTGGGTTTTCATCGGACATTGACAAATTTTGGCCGGCCATTGTCCGATGACCGACTGTTATTTGCAGCCCTGTGTCTGCCTTATAGAGGTGTCTGCCTTATGGAGAGTTGATGTACATTGTAGCCTGATACAGTTTGTAATTATTAGAAATCTGTGACCTCAGTTCTAACTGGAACAAGATGTTTATTCTAGCAAGTATTGTTTCAAACCAATCAAATTTAAACCACAACATCTGTACAATGTATGCACAGTGCTTATCACCTTTTGGCCCATTTCTTCAGCAAGTTCCTCAACAGTTTTTGTCAAAATAATCATCTGCACATTCACGGCTTGGCAAACCAAATGGAGGTGAATTGCACACTACCATACAGCTTTTATGCACAATCCCTCTATTAGAAATAAATATTATTGTGTATTACGTTACATGTAATTATTTTTTTACACTAGTAATACATGTACATGACTCACAGGTCCTCGTGAAACTGGGAAGGGGGTTAATTATTTTGGGATCATGTAAGGGTGATAATCAGGCTTTAGAGATTGACTGGAGTTCATTAGTTTCCTGACATCTGTTGTACATGTACGCATTTCCTATTCAAGGGAAGGAGAATCAACAACCGCCATGTTTTTGCTCTCTTTATATATACCAGATTTATTAAGGCCTGTTTTGTTTTTGGCCCAAATGCCCCGCACTAACGTTGAACAAACATGCACGGTCGATGCGGAGAAACTGTTACAAGTTGTTCAAACAATTTCTTTTTTGCCAAGTTATAGAGAAGTCAAAGTCTATAAACATCCCCCATATCAATTTGATCAATAAACATAATGCTAGGCTTGCAGCAATTCTTCAGTAGGCGTTCCTGTTTTCTGTCTTCATTTTGACGGAAGATCATGTCGAAGTCAGTGCTATCCCCCCCCCCCCCCCCCCCCCCCCCCCACCCCCCCACATAGCACATATAAAAAGAACGACCTGGGAGGATTCAAACCCCAAAAAAGAAAAAAGGAAAAAAAGAACCCAGGATGGATTCGAACCCTCTCCTCCAGTCCGAAGATCAGATTTAAAGGTTAGCACCTTACACTATTAGGCCACAAGTGCGCCGTATTGGCATCACTTCCGCCGGCTCACACACCATCCTCAGAAATAAATAAATATGACCGTAAACTCCAGACGAGATTTGATCCCGCCTTAGCTCTTGACTTTGGCAGACAAAATTACAAACCTTAAAAATTTTGATCATGTTTACAAAGTCATGTACAGTGTACAATGCATGTTCGGATTGGTTGTGATTCATTTTGCATGAGGCTATGTAATAAACAGGGTTAAATACATACACAAGTATCATTGCATATTGTGGGTTTTTTTTACAAAATAAATAGAAAATAACTGTTTATTTGAACCTGGCATTTATTAAACATGGGTATTTTTCAACACTTTGACAGCCTCATTTTTTTTTTACTCAATAAACTAAGGCAAAATTTAACAAAACATTTGCAAAAAACATCAACTAAGCAAAGACCAAAATGTCATCAAATTTGTCTCCAGTCAAAAAACCTGACACAAACAATACCGTACTTAGTGGATTGTAGAGTGTGGAGTGATAGACAGGATGCTAATTTGAACCCAGCGTTTATTCGGGGCCTGGCATTTAATCAAGAAAATATGGTATATTTTAATGAAGTACATGTAATGTACACCAAACTGCCAATACTGTATTTAAAACATCACGAGAGTACTCACTTATAACCTTGACCCCTCTGAAGAGTTCTTTCATCAAAGATCTTAGAGAAAATATTAAAGCTTGTCATTTAATCAAAGTACGTGTAGATTGAGCATTAAATTTTCTTAACACCAGAAAAGGGTTCTACCATATGCATTATGTAAATAATTTTATTTCAAACTAAATTGTTCACGCTCTAAACGTCTAGTTAATATGTACATGTAGTACCTGCAAAGCAATACTTAGAGCTTCAGCTAATAGACTACACTCCTCAGAACCTCCACCTTCAAATCTGAAATGACAAAATAATAACCGTAATGAGTTATCCACATTGATATTTCTCAGCCCCTCAACTGACTACGTGTATGTGTTATGGTCTTTGTAAATGTATCTCGATACTCTCTTCAAGACTACAACATCTCAGATCTTCACTCTTTCTTTGATTTGAAAAATGGAAAAAAATAATACAATGTAGACTTTGTTACATGGAAACAAAGATTTAAATTTTCACTAAACTTTTATTACCAATCCGAACAATATAAGTTGACTGTACAAACTGTTAATAATACATAATAATATGGCAGCCGCGGTCAGCCAATTTATATATACATGTATAAATTATGGTGACTCTGAGACTTTGTGCAGGACCAGAAATTTTTCCAAAACCACATGCCTAATTGATACATCTACTGTGATTTAGTTACATAATCATGATTAAATAGAGCAAACTACACCGTAGGACAATAAGTTAGTAACAGTTAGAGGAATGTTACATTTTACAATTTACATTTTTTGTACATGTAAGCCAAAAACAAAGGCAACTTTTACCAAATCAATTATCACGAAAAGTATTTAGGGCTTTAATTTGTGTTGTCTGACAACGAATTCAACAGGTCCTGATACTTAATAAAAACTAACCTGAGAGAATTGAAATGGAAATAGCTGAAACAGTGATTTGCATAGCCTACTCTAGATAATTTTTTGTAAAGTCACACTGTTCAATTACATGATTGTACAATGCATGTCATGTTCATGCTAAATTTAATTATAATAACTAACCTCACTTCATCTAGAAATTGAAGCAATTGTTTAGCATTGCGTGTTTCCCTGACGTACTGCACAGCTGGTTCAGGAGTATGACCTATAGTTCCATATACAACCAGACCATACTGGTTTGGACCGTACTGAGACGCAAGCATTTATAAAAAAATTGTCAAATTGTTTTCTATCTATACATGTAGTTAAATAAATCATAATGAATTATACATACATGTACATTACATTGTAAACCAGTGTGATTTTTATTTTCCTTTGTTTCAGATGAAATTGAGACAAAGAAAATTTGAAACCAAAGACAAATTTAAACCACAAATATACACCGGTGAGACATGGAGTCAATGAGTTTCAAGCCAAATGAGAGCAAGAGTTTGAACCCTTGTCAACTCTACTGTACAGATTTGGCCAGGTGTTTAGATGACAGACCTCTTCTCAAATCTTGGCTAACAGAGTGTTACTTCTACGTTAGTGTGATCCTTACAATTTCCAGTCCCCAGCCACTGTCTCTCCCACTTAAGAAATTAACCATTTTTTTACCACACCTGACTCTAGTTTATCGGCCGTAATGTTTTTCCTTAAATTCGCTTCAGTCTTGTATGTTGTAAGAGGCCAATTATTTAAACTTGCTGAAGCTTGAAATGATCTAGTTGATGGACAAGTAATTTCTTTCTGAACCCCCCCCCCCCCCCCCCCCCCCCCCCCCAAAAAAAAAACAGCAATTCACCCTAGTTTTTAGTGTGTTTTCGTTAACTCGGCCCCATGATTCTCTCCCTAAGATACATCAACCACACTCTCAGCTTCGAACTGATCAAGCTTTCTTTGAGGGGTTCTGTGTCTCAGCAAAGAGTGCTTCAAGACATTGGTATCTAGTCTCTTTCACCCACCTCCCCCCTCCTACCCACCCCCTGATCAATGTTGAATCCTGTGTATTGGCAACTTGGCAACATTCATAGTCAATTGATGTCGCACCCACAAATGCTCGGCTAGGTTGGATGGATGCCTACAAAGGGTTCAACATTGCATTTGAGGGGGAGGGAGTTATGGAGTCACGTGATATTTCGTACACAGTAAATTGATTTTGTCATTGTGCAAGCAGCAGTAGTGGCCAAGTACTATTTTGTGTTGAACCACGAGCTGTTGTCGATTATTATAGTTTGTTTGAGAAAGTACTTTTATATGAAATCTTTCTAATTTAAGTGTCAAACATTTTCTTTAGGTACGTTTTAAGACAGATATATGCATTACATAATACCTCATATCCAAAGCTGTATTCTGAGTCCACAGGAATTTCTCCATTGAAATAACTGTGAAAGAAGCAACAATAATGTAAACATTGAGAAATAGAAAATGGCACACATACATTGTACATGTAGCCAAGGGCTGGAAACTTAATTTTGATAGTACTTGCCAACTCCAGGTTAGTGACTTTAAGAATTGCGCCAAAAAAAGCTAAGAATTTCTACTTGCCTGAAAGGTCTCACACTCCCCTGGGCAAGTGGGCGAGTATTAATTTTAATAAATCCCTGATTACCTGATGCAAACATGAGAGGAAGTTTGGGAGAATTTACACAAACTTTTTTAATTCTCCCAAACTTTAATAAACATATCCAGCTGAGTGTCTACAATAAGAGTGACAACCGACATGTTGACCGAGTGGGCAGTCAATAGCATGCATCCGGACTCGGTAGAGGTGCCTAATTTCCTTGGTCCCTTGTGCTCTATTTATACAGCACTAACACCTTGCTTCGTGAACATGTAGTAATTTGAAAAATATGGTTCAAACAACTGCAATAGACATGCTTCACCCATCTAAGATTACATGCCCTTATTCTCGGTTTTCACTGTCACGCCATAAAAAAAAAATCGAAACCGTTCAATGAATGAAGTCAAGGAATTGACATGTCATAGATAATGAATAAATAAGGAATCAGTCCAAGTCTCAGGTCTGTGCGGTATTCATCGATAATACATCCTTCGAGATATACACAGCAGATAGTTTGTCTGGATACCTCAGTGTCCATATTAAGCTGAACAGCTACAAAAGAAACGCGTTCCCCCGCCATTATCGCAAATACGTACAATGCATAGCAACAAATTCAAGCTAACTTCCCATACATGAAAGTACGAAATGTAGCTATTTTGGTTTACAAAATCGACGATTTGTGTTAAAAATACAAGAGTCTCAAGGTTTATAAAGTAAAGTTTCACTGAGTCGCGAATAGCGCGCCTTTACTGACGTCATTTCACGCTAAGACATATAATTATTGGTTGTTTGGACCATACTCACTATATTGCGGGTTCTATGTAAGGATTTCTTTAGGTTTTCAAAGTCCAGAAGTAAGTTTGCAGTGCCTTCCACCACCAACACAAACATCGTTTTCATATGTTAAATCACCAGGTGCCACCATTATTAACGAGTTCCTCTTCGAAGATCAACGGGAAGTCGATTAACCCTCATCTATATACTTCATTTTTCTAGAAGGGAATACCCGGTTATGATTCAATTTGATATTTTTAGCAGACAATAATAACACAAGAAGTCGAAAGAACAATTCTACATCCCGCGCTCTGCTGCATTCTTCCTGCACTAGTCACCAGACTCACTCGACTGCCCTGAAACGGCCCTGAAAAATCCCCGACCGGAAATGATCCCCAAATTGGACCGAAAATGATCCCTGGCGACCGCAAATGATCCCCAGAATGGACCGCAAATGATTCCCGCTAAAAAGTGTGGAATGGCGTGGATTTTTTATTAACTGGTTCGCCCGATTTTTCCATTTCGATATTTTCTCCAATAAACTGAATCTTAGCCTGCGTAGCAAGCGTTCCTGTATGAGCGAAGAGCTTTTTCCGCGATCGAAGAGCTTTTTCTGCATTTTGGCCGCGCGAAAATTGGGAGGCGTTTTTCAGAATCCTGGGGTCTGCTTGCAAGCGTTCCCTCAGCGTCTCCCCCACCCCCTCCCCCCGCTCCGACTTTTTTGCTCTCGCCCCAATTTTCGCGCGGTCAAAATGCAGAAAAGCTCTCCGTTCGTTCAGGAACGCTTGCTACGCAGGCTAACTGAATCTGTGCACACTAGACCTATTCTTGGTTTTCACGTGACGTCATCAAATTCTAAAATTCAAAACCGCGAGGCCTACAGAATTTTTACCTTCATTCAAGGAAAGATTACCTAAATATATATCTTTTCACAATTTCTTAGCTCGATCTCATGCTTCCCTTTTGAAAATAGAACGGTTTAAATTTCCGAGTTTTCATCGTACGTGACATCAGCAGGACGGCCGTGACAGAGCTGTTCCGTATCTAAAACATGACTCTTCGGGTGATTTTCAGTATTCTAAACAATTTAGTAAGGAGAAATATTCATCCAAATATTCGAAAGTTCACAAGAGAAAACAACCTCCTTTCTGGCAAAAGTGAACTCCAGATGTTTTTTCCTATTTCCGGCGGCCATGTTGGAGCCCCTCAGAGGACTCCAACATGGCGTTTCCATACTGAGCTCTATAAATTTGTGTGGAACATTTTGACAAATAACTCGAGTACGGAATACCGCACAGACCTGAGACTTGGACTGATTCCTTATTTATTCATTATCTATGACATGTCAATTCCTTGACTTCATTCATTGAACGGTTTCGATTTTTTTTTATTTATGGCGTGACAGTGAAAACCGAGAATTTTTAGCTGGAACCAATGGATTTTTCCGCCTCTCTCCTCAACTTTCCGTTGCGATGGAATTAAAGCAGGAATACAGCGAGGGAAAAGTCACAAAGAAAAATTTGTCTTTAAAATAATTGTGGAAAAAAAAAGTTCCAGTGCTACAGTCAAATGTTCAGGGGGAAGGACATGTGACGTAATATGTTATACTTATGTAGCGTTTCCATATGTAATCTACCAAGAGAGGATAAAAAATGAAGATTTAGAAATATCAAGTTTTGCTGATCGAGAGTGAATCCATACAAAGAGGTTATTTTTGTTTAATACGGCTGGGTATTTTACGACGTAATTCTTTCCTAAAATATAGGCTTTCAACAGTGTTTTCCGTAGCGCGCAGTCAGGGGGACTAAGACGAGTGTACTATGTCGTAAAGTACTATGTCGTATAGCAAAATATAAACTAAATTCGATTTTGAGACGACATTACGGCTTTATATTATTGTTGTTTATTATTGTTTATTATCTTTATAAATGATCTGTTGTTGTTACCGCTAAGAGAACCAATCAGAATGCTCCTTTTCGTCGTGGACCAGTTTGCCATATAATAATGAGTTTTACTTGACTTTTACTTGAGTTTTAAACCTCCGAACTATTTCTGCTTGGTGAAATGAAGTAATTCTCCTAACTAAAAAAGAACAGATTGCAAAACAGTCCGTATTTTAGCGCGAGTTCGTTGGAATTCAGATCTGGAACGAGTGCATGAAAGTGGCGAGTGGATTGGGGAGAGACGCTTTATAACATTTCCATAAGGTAAGAGCCCTGACCATGAAATAGTCCAAGAATATGGTGAAATAATTGCTCATCTTGGGGTACAAGCATGAAACTTGGCACAGTGATAGAGCTTCCCGTTAGATGTGGAGGCACTCACCAAAATGGGTACTTCCATATTTTCAGCTATGGCATAAATTATCTTTGAAATCCAAAGCATAGAACTGCTTTACACCGTTATATAACTACCAATTTATGTGGAAAATGTTGAAAAGGATATAAAGGACACTTGTATCTTGAGGTTGAACTACTTGTCAATTTCAAGCAAATGCATAGACCTGTAAAGTGAGGTTTTTGCATAGATAATTACAATTTTGAGTCTTAGCATTATATGTAATATCTTAGTCTAATATATCTGAACAGTTCCAAACGGGTAAGAGACTTTCTAAATTCGTATCACAGGAGGAGCTACTTCGAATATTCACGGTGAAAGTGTGTAAGGCTGTTTATAGAGCCTGAGTCAGCACGAAAACGAGGCTAAAAACAATATCTTGATTTTAAGGACACGTTGGCTCTGTCTATGACTTGAACATTTTAAGACCACCAATACTTCTAAAGATATACCACGGCCGGCCTATCACGTGATACTGAATGTTGAGAAATTCAAGTGCACCTGAGAAACTCAACATTACGTGTCACTGGATTTCTCTTATGGGGGCTATTCAAATCTGCCCTCGTGCACACCTGAAACATCATTTTCGGATTAAGGCAATAAATAGCAAAATGGGTCAATCCTCCTATTCTAAACTAAATTTCACTCTGCAAGGACAGATTGATATATACCACTTATGGAAGCCTCCCAGAATAGTGGAAAACGCATTCAATTAATCTTGCTAATGAGCGGATAAAACGCGCGTGCAAGATTTTATTTCATTTCTCCAACGAATAAGTTAAAAAAGAAACACACATAAAACATGTTTTCACCAAAACCCGCTAAAACCGAGGCCTTAGCACCCTTGATTAGATTTAGGACAATTTCACTTCTGTAAACTCATGTAATTAATCGGTTATTTTGCCAATATAAAGTTCATTCAAAAATTTTGCAAATTCCATTTTCTGACCGTAAAACAATCCACTTCCATCATGTAACATCTACACAAAAGTCGACGCCGCACGTATGTGCTCTGTGACGCCCTTAACACAATCTGTATATGTTCTTCAAGTGGCTACTTCTGCGCCGCACGTCTCTGTCCTGTGAAGACCTAATCTTTATCTGCCTTTGGTTAGCTCTGCATAGCAAATTTGATCTGTCACGAACTTAGCGCAATCTGTCTCTGCTCTGACGACTTTGCTTTGCAACATGACCCCGCACTTATTCTTGCTTCTACTCTGATTTCGTTGCAACCAGTCTATGTTCTTAAAAGATATCTGCGCAGCTTGTTTGTGCTCTGTGACAACCCTGGCACCGCCATATGTGTTCTTCGTCAACCTCTTTGCTGCTGGTCTGTGCTGTGTAATGACCTAAATGCGCTTATACAGACTATGTTTGCATAATTTGGTCTATGTTTCCTTTATTTATGCTCGCAGGCACCCCCACACTTGCACAAGGCGGTGCATGTAAGCCTTTACTTGGCACACTTACAGTTCCCCTTACAGCCCTTATGTCGCTGACAGCTCACTCAATTAGCTGTTAACATGCTTTCGACGCTTCAGGTAGCGGGGTCCACACTAGCTCTCATCGCTCGTTTCCTGTTTTTGTCCACCCCATTCAGAGGGCGAAGGAAGAAATGGCTTGGGAACCAATGCATGTTCCCAACAATATCCTGTTTGATGTGCTGGAAGAGTGCAGCAGAAGTTGGTGGAATGGATCCATAGTCTTCCCCTTTTAAGTAAACAGGCCGATTTGCGTGCTTGATTTACTGTAAGACATGTGCTCGTTTCTGTCATAAAGGAGAACTACATATCTCTCAAAGTCTAATACATTTTCTACAATCACTTCTTGCTTGGAGAGTTACTGATTGCTGCAATTGCTAATGTTACTGTCAAGTGGCATCCAAGCCTCCAACGCCGATAAATTTATTTATTTATTTATTTACAACAATATTTATTCAGGAGCATCTAATTTAGCATGGCTAATTTTCCTTTCCCAGCAAAATAGGAGGTCTGATCACATCCCATGAATGCATTAAATGCTGGCATCGCTAGAGCTTTCTCAGGCCCCAAAGCATTAGGCTAATTATAACTAAGTCATTATTTTATGACAGTGATTCTATTTTCACCATTTCCACAGTTATTTGTGATGCCCTAGCAAAATTCACTCCAGTTGCAGATTACCGAAGCAAAAACAACAATTTGTTAAATCCGGGCCCTTCATTTGCATAATTTGTACCTATTTACACTGAGCATATTGTTCAGTACTGGCGTGACGAACATCAGTCATCACGTGTTCAATAGATCAAGAGACAACAACTTTTGCTGCTCGAGTTGTCAGCAATTATCATTATCTTAGACTTAAAATGTAGAAATGAAAATTCTTCGCGGGAGTATATTTTGGCGATTTGTAGCATTGTTTTAAACACTGAAGATTCTCTCCAGAGAAGTGCCTCCACATCCAGAATTACTCAATACCCGAAGCTCTATCTCTCTGCCAAGTTTCATGCTTGTACTCCAAAATGAGCAATCCACTCAAAATTTTTCACCCAAACTGCTGCACTAAAAGTAGAGTTTCCATTTCAAAGACGCGTATGTGAGTTTAAACCCCTGAACTTCTCTTGCAAGACTCAGAAGAGTCAAATTTGACCTTTGTGGGAATCGGTTTCCGGTTGTTGCAGAATCATGCAAACTGCAGACTGTAGCGTGACTACTGTACTTTCTCGAGGTTTTCGCTGTCGTTCAAGCAAGAATAAACACCCGATTTTAATTAATATTATTTCCTTGAAAATGTTTTTGCTTTTCATAAATTTAAGGTGGCCAACAGTCATAGTTAGGGTTGTCCACAATATGCTCGGCAACTTTTTGTAAATTTTAACGGCTTTTGGCAGGAAATGACGTCACAAAGATAACGATGAAAACTCGTTTATTCGTTTCGCGTGGTTTGATGGCATATTTTTGTAAGCCGAAAGCCTGAAAAGATGAAACTGAAAAAAAAATATTGAAATAAGTTCATCCAATAAAAAGATATTGGCCCTTGAAATTTGAATTTTTTGATCGTTGTTACTATTTTTAGATTTTAAGCTAACTTCAACGTGACATATTTCATGAACGAATAAAGATATCAGAATAATTTTTTTCACTTTTGAAATTGTCGAACCATCTTCTTTCATTTTGCATGATTATTTTGTTCAAAGGACAAAACTGAAATTTGAAGGTAACTTAGCAACGCCTTTTTCCCGCAAAAAACCGTTAAAAGTGGAAAAACAAAAAACATACGATTGCTTAGAAATAAAAATTCTATCATCCTGCCAATTTTCATTTTTGTCCGTAAAATATATAAAAAGTTGCTTGAAGATGATCACTTTTGGGGTATGTAGATTTGACGGGATTTCCGAGAAATTTGGCCAAAACAATCATTGGGTAATGCGGAGCAAAAGTGTGTCAGCGATCCTTTTTACAGTGGAACCCGGTTAATACGGACACCAAAGGGACACGAAAAAGTGTCCGTATTATCCGGATGTCCGTATTAAGCGGGCTGATATAAGAGAAAATGTGTGTCGTCGGGACAAACAAAACTGTCCGTAATAAGCTGGTGTCCATATTAACGAGTGTCCATAAAGCGGGGTTTCACTGTATTTGAAATATTTCTCTCGTGGTGGCCATTCACAAATTATTTGATACTAGAACTTGACAGATCGATAAAAAGATAACCAAAAGGAATAAAGGAAAATGCTGACACACTTTGAGATATTGATGCTTTCTGATTGACACTATGCAGTTATTTTGCATCAGCGATTGCATTCGATACGCGATTAATTCAACGGAATGACACTCGGTCATTTTGGCGTTTACCGGCTTCCATCGCCCTAGAAAAAAATAGTCCAAATAAGTTATAATTTTTTTCGAATTCTTCATTTAAACCTTTCTTTTAATATATAGTTTGTGGTGGTTGCCTTAAAAACAGCGTGGGTACGAATTTTTTTCTGAAGGACACCCTTGAAGGTATGGTGCTGTAACCTTGAGGCCGTGGGTACGAGAGAGTGACCTGCGGATACGAAGACGAAACTGAGGTCTATGAAGTATATGAACAAACACGAAGGGGGTGGCGGGGAGGGGGGGGGGGTATGAACTTTCACACATCTGCGATCCCCCAGTTTTCCTTCCTGATGTTGGTCTTCATATCATGATTAGTTTCTCTGGGCTTCCTCTCGGTGTTTTGTTGGGTCGCCCCAAATTTCCTCCAAGTTTCACAAATGTAAGTCAGGTCACATAAACAGAATGCGATTTCGTAAACTACTCCACCTACACACTTTCTTTTTTGTCGACAAAAAGAGGCCGGGGACTTGGTCTCTACACGACAAAATGAGCCTTTTTTTACTGAATTTTCGGTTTTAATTTTCCCTTAGTCTTGAGAATCGAAGGACTCCAAACGCGAAATGTCCTCTTTTTCGGCGATCGAGTATTCTCTATTCTCTACAGATTGTTTCTTTCTATTTGATACTCTAAAAACTGAGGTGTATGTAATTAATTGTAAGAGGAGAGAAATACCGTCCTCAAAAATTTAGAAGCCAGCTAGCCGGAAAGCCGAAAGACGCCATGTTGTTTGCCGTGTTGTCGGGTAAAATGCCGCTTTTATACTACCCCCTAAAACCTTAATTAATTTCCTCGTGGAGGCCGAGCATGCGAGGTTTATAATTTTGTCCGTCAAAGAGCTCGGCTCGTCTGGAGTTTACGGTCATATTTATTTATTTATATCTGACGATGGTGTGTGGCCGGAAATGAGGTCACACGGCGCACTCGTGGCCTAATGGTGTAAAGGCGCTATCCTTAAACCTGATCTTCGGGACTGGGGGCGAAAAATGTAGACAGAAACAGGAACGCCTACTCAAGAATTACTCCAAGTTTAGCTTGTGTTTATCGATCGAATTTATATGGGAAAGTTTAATTTGTTGTTCGAGATGTACCTTCAACAACACTTTCTCCGCATGTCGTGCGACTTTGTTGGATATTTAACAATTATTCGCCAAAGGCGAAGTGAATATTCACCAATATTCACGAGCCTGAGGCGAATAATTGTTTTAGTATAATTTTCAGAGGTGAATATCAAGAACTTCAAAATAACGGGCTAAAACATGGAAAACAACGCACATGAGTACCGACTGGTTTGACTGGTTACATCAATTGCGAATCAATTTACACATCAATTTTAGCCGTGAAATTCATTAAAACATAACGAAAAAGACATTCATCGGGTACCTTTTTTTTATCGTTGGTTACTTCATGAGAAATTGTAGGTATCGTCTGGAAATCAGTAGCGTCGGTCCAAGAATAGTAAATTTCAGCCCGTCACTCGATCTGCATATATGGGAGTTTGTCATCGCTGGCGATCTACGAAACGACTGTTTTACGATTTTTAAATGCCTTGAAAACCACTTCTTGAAAAGAGTTTTGGCCAAAGTCCTTCGTGGTCATTTTCCTAACTTCCCAGTATATACTTTGAAGATACAGGAGTTTGAGTGATGTCTTCAGAATAAACGAAAATTTCATTCAATAACCAGCCGCCATGTTTACTTGCCAGCATAGCAAATGTGGCTTAGCTTAGCAGCCGCGCCATAAGTTCTATAATCACCTTGCGGGAGGTGATTATAGCGTCATAAGCCGAGTTTCTCGACCAATCAGAATATAGGATTCTCATATTCACCTCTGAAAATTATACTAATATAACATAGCAAAAACACGGCGGTTCTCGATTCTCCTTCCCTCGTTGAACAGTCCAAAACAAGATCGTGAAAAGGAAAGGCGTACACACAGAAGTCGGGAGACTAAAACTCCAGTCGATCTCTAAAGCCTGATTATCACTCTCTTCCGGTGAGGACCTGCGAGTCACGTATTACTAGTCCTAGGCCATCAGAGCGCGCGCTTCGCTGAAGTTGTGCTATAAATGTACAATAGGACATAGGTTTTCGACCAATCAAAACGCGCGTGGTATCTCAGTTATTAAGACGAAAACAGGTCATGTGACCTCTACGTGCAAAGGGCTTACCGTATTTCCTCGAATAAGCGCCCACGCTCTAATAAGCGCCCTCCCCCGAATAAGCGCCCACCCCCTCGGCCAAAATAGCAAATAAGCGCCTCCTCGAATAAGCGCACCCCTTCCCTCCCCCTCACTTTCTTAAATAGTAAGGATATCACAAGAAAAGCCTGTTTCTATTGTCATCTTTACGTACAGTGTATACCAGGACTACGGTATTCACAGAAGAAAGTTTAACAAACGAAAAACATTAATGTTTATTACGTTTACATGGATAATGTTGTAGATTTTTTCCATATGAAGATTGAGCCAAAATAAAGTTACAGTTCGTTGAAATAAAAACTTAATAAGCGCCCCCCTCGATTAAGCGCCCTCCTTTGAATAAGCGCCCTCCCTTTGAGCCGAAATTTTAAATAAGCGCCCGGGCGCTTATTCGAGGAAATACGGTATTGTCTATATTTTTCGGCGGCAAAGAGTGTATTATTTCTAAGACAACTTCACATTTTCCGTTCGGAACCACTCGTTACAAATTTATATCAAGGAAACACTAAAAAAATCACCAATATTCTTTGTTTGCAATCTTTAATAAAACATACTATGTCTCGTTATCCTGAGACAGCATAGTACATGTGATCTGATAGGGCAGTCAGTTCCTCAAACTATGGACTATGCTTGGACTATGGACTATACAGTATATATATATTTATATTTGTTTAATTAAAGGCGGAAAAACATCACGTCGGATTAATCCAACGTGCTCTTATGGGTTTATTACGTCAGTGAACCCATTAAACAAGCCGTCTATCACTGTTAACATTATATCTTATTGACGTCGGGCCTGGTTCATACTAACAGTGTGCGAGCAGATCCGTGCTAAACTCAACACAATCTGTTGAACTGGAATGTCGAACTGAACTAGTCATACCAAATACATTTTGTATAAAGCGGTACAAAATACAATAAGTTACTGTATGACTTAAGCTCGCAAAGAAACCATCTCCAACTTACCATAAAAGCTCTATTGAACCCCTCTCTTTCATTTCCGCAAAACCAAATAAGCACCCGTCCCGTCCCGGGAGATTAATAGAGCTTTTAGTACGGTTGATTCCAGAATTGCACTGGTTCGACACAGCAGTAGCACATTACACTTGCTTTCTCAGTATTGTTTTCTCACTTGGAATGGGATTGTAAATAGTTAAAGGTAAAGGTAAAGCAACTTTATTTATACACGGTTTTGTGTTTAAAGCTAGAAGCTTGTGGGGCCGTGTATAGAAACAAATATCTCAAATATACATAACATGGTTGAAAATCCCAACTGGCGGGAGGCAGACCAGTTGGCTATTTACAGAGCTCAGCCAAGGAGTTGAAGTCGGGGCAACCGACAACAAATCCAGCGAATGGAAGGGTGGAGGACTTGAACCCGGGACATCCGGATTACAAGTCCAGCACACTAACCACTCGGCCACGCTGCCTCACTGCTGCCTCACTGTTAGTTTACTAACAAAATCGTTGAAGTAGTAATGGATTGCTCATATTCGTGGCTACTGTAACTAAATTTGTATGTGTGTCCTTATCATCCTAAGAAAATGCCACAAACTTCACAACAATTCTACATTCTCTGGTCTCCGTGGTACACGCGGGCAGATGTCTGGAAACGATTCAGTAATACTCCACTAAGCGCACCATACAGGAGGAAAGAATAATTCCAGTTAACTGCAATGACAGAAACATATGCCATTAAATTAGGAAACGGGTTGAACTTAGCACCGATTTAGACGGTACGATTTTTGTTACGAATGCCGCTTTCGACATGCTTATGACATGATTTGGGTGCCATTTATACCCGCACGACTTTGTAACGACAATCGCAAGCAATTGCAAGTCGTAGGTTTGATTTATACGAGAAAATTAATGTCGTAAGAAGGTTGAAAGCGACGGTTATGAGCAAAATCCGTGCTATCTAGATCGGCACTTGCACAGCTTATACTGTCCCTTGACACAAATTCCTTATGAATCTCACTCTTATGAGCAATATTTAAATCACACTGTACCATGCATGTACTACCATTTTCCGTTTTCCTCAGTACTTACCTGAACAGCGCTTAGAAGCAATGTTAGCAATCCCAGAATATACACGTGCTCACGAAAGTACTCGCTTAACGTTGAAATACAGCCCTGTGAAATAAGAGAAAACACTCTGAATTAAAGAGGCGACATCTTCGCTGCAGTAATATAGGAACTTAAGTCTGAAAGGATTCTACTTTAGCGCCCTCTTTCAAATAAGCGCCCCTTATAAGCCCCCGGTTTGAAAGTGGAAGTTGGGTGCCTGGGACATCCAGGAGCTTACCACTTACTAATGGGCGAGAGGGGTGGGGAGACAAAAGCTGAGGACTGAAAAACTCCAGCCACGAACAACGTCACACATAAGACACTTGAGAGCGCATGGAAACATGGCACATGTGCGCATGCCACATATTGGTCACAGGGCGTTCACTGGCGCTCTTTGTTGTTAACTACATGGAATTAATTTAACTGCACTTACAGAGAAACAAGAAACCCGCAATTTTCAAAGCCTGAAGAAATTTCGGGCTCCAACGGGATTGGAACCTATGACTACTCGATCAAACAACCGCCCTGATTACTTTCTGAAGTCATCAGTCACAAGACCTCGTCAGTTATTAATTTCTGGCCTTCACACGTGCGTCTTTCCAGGGCTTTCCATGCAATACTATTTCATACCTGATGGTAGATATTTGAGGGATGGTCTCTCTTGCCACAAGCAGGCGATACTGTCTTGCAGCATGAGTCTGGAACTGACAAATTCGCATTCTCAGGCATCTGCTTCCAAGCTGTTATGTTCCACGACGAAAACCTCAAGCTACCGCAACACTTGTGCTAAAAGAAGAACCATCATACCTCAGTACTAATAATATGTAATATATCAAACACGAGAGACAGTGTTTCATCCGATTTCCAAACACCGAGAAGAGAGTTGAAAATGCGAGCAGCGGAGTGTCCGGAGTATTTTTTGACGAAATTCGAGGTGTTGGGATAACGGATGAAACACTGCCTCGAGTGTTTGATATATCTTCTCAATCGAAACTAAACAGTAAACGGAGAAATAAAATCGTAAAAAAAATTATCCGTCACGGTTATGATTTCCTTTATTATAACGCGATGAATTAGTTATCACTCCAAGTCAGGAATTCAACAGAGCGACTAATTTGAGATTGTTTTACAACGAAATACTCTTTGTTACCCTTTGTTGAAGAACGTCAAATGATTCTTTAACATCATCTGATGTACCATACTCATTCATTCGGATAACGATGGATGCATCTAAATCCTTCTCAATCTAGCAACAAATAAAACATTAAATGATAACAACCAGTTAGGATGATAACTCCTTTTTCACGTTAACCATTTTAGTATTCGCGAGATAATTAACAATTATTGGATGAGGTTTTTGTGATATCCAGAATAATCAAGGTCGAGGTAAGAGTTATCAGCCTCAGCATTCTGGATATCACAAAAACCGAATCTAATAATTGTTTTATTATCACATTCAACGAAAAAGAATAACGCTTCTGCCACCGATGTTACTTAGCGGCAAGCAACGCAAAGCGCGCGAACTTGACATGATTACCCTTGGAAATCATGCACCGCGGTCATAGATGATATGATTACCCGTGTCCTTGACATGATTATTGTATAATCTGCAGGTTTTTACCCGTAATCCTCTCGCTAATCTGCAGGTAGATGACGTAGATGCTTTCAAAGGCGCTGATTTCGAAAATTCACTGTACGCTTTCGGACAATCAGAAAATAGATAGTGAGTTGAATGTAAATTATTTGTTCTTCTTTCGACATGAAATCACACAAATACCGTAGAATAATAAACACTATGTTTTTGAAGGACAGTTCAGTTTATATAGGCGTAAGGCACTGGAATGGAAAGTTCTGAGTCCTAAATTATTGATGTTGGTAATCGTAACAGTTAAGTTCGTTTCCTAGTGATATGTCTGTGAGCGTCTTTTTACATAATTAATTAGTCGGGACAATGGCCAGTACAAATTTTGGGGAGGGGGGGAGGGGGGGGGGGGGGGGGGGACACGAAGCGCGATCTTTGGGGTGATTGGTGAGGAGTATAAGGTGCACGACTTTCACGACTTTACCATGAATGAAGGTAGCTACTTACATGAGCCCGGTGTACGAAAGCTACAATTCCTATCGAGACTTCAATTATAAAGATCAACGTCAACAAGATAAGGAACTGCAAAAGAGATACAAGCTTACACAGTTAAACCATACAAAGGGAAATTTGCAAACTTCACTATGCTTCACTAGACATACAGATTATACGAGGGATGATAGACGGAAGGCCCAGAGATTCTTTCTGAAATCGTAAATGGGATCATTATTCTCTACAAAGATTTCATGTATCACGTGTTCAACTCTGGGAAAACCAGAAACACTGGGGCGACAATCTATTCACTAGAATATACTACTAGTACTACTGACGTATGGACGTAAACTAATTACCGAAATAAGAAAATATCTGTGTTCTTTCACAACTCCATAGCAACCACAGATGCACACAATCATGATGAGACCTCCAGTGCCAATCATTAGACCAACTATGATCAGAAACCACGAGCTTCCCAGAAGCACACTGTACTTGCTTTCAAACACTAGCGTCCAGGCTCCAACTATCACCAGGGCTACGCCACTCAACTGAAATATAATGCGTTTGATTAGGTCAGACCTCAGACCTCCCCTCCCCCCACTCAACTGGAATATAATGCATTTGATTAGGTCAGACCTCAGACCTCCCCTCCCCCCCCACTCAACTGAAATATAAATGCGTTTGATTAGGTCAGACCTCAGACCTCCCCCCCACTCAACTGGAACATAATGCGTTTGATTAGGTCAGACCTCAGACCTCCCCCACTCAACTGAAATATAAATGCGTTTGATTAGAACAACATCCTCTTTTTTAGGGCCATGTTTAGGTTGCAATTTAGCGAATCAAGTTTGACTGATACGCGGCAAACGTCTCCGATCTCTAAATACTGTATAAACCATATTTTTACGACGACAATCGTGAAACCATACCCTGTTTAGGACAGGTTTAGACCCTGTTTAGGACAGACTTGCATGAAATTATATATCCTGTTCAGGGCAGAGAGGCCAAAAACCATACCCTGTCCAGCGGCACGTCCCCGTATAGGCCACATAAGGAACTTAAGTTCTGTATAAACCTACCAAATTATACATTGTGTAGTTTTATCTTATTATATATATTTTTTTCTCTATACATCTGTATAATTAAATAAATAAATAAATAAATAAATAAATAAATAAATAAATAAATAAATAAATAAATAAATAAATAAATAAATAAATAAATAAATAAATAAATAAATAAATAAATAAATAAATAAATAAATAAATAAATAAATAAATAAATAAATAAATAAATAAATAAATAAATAAATAAATAAATAAATAAATAAATAAATAAATAAATAAATAAATAAATAAATAAATAAATAAATAAATAAATAAATAAATAAATAAATAAATAAATAAATAAATAAATAAATAAATAAATAAATAAATAAATAAATAAATAAATAAATAAATAAATAAATAAATAAATAAATAAATAAATAAATAAATAAATAAATAAATAAATAAATAAATAAATAAATAAATAAATAAATAAATAAATAAATAAATAAATAAATAACTAACTTTGTCTTTGTAAAATACTTCGATACCCGGCATCATTTATTAGACGATCCAAGGTCGCTGTGGCCTATAGGAGGTTTAATTAAATCCGCAAAGCAAGCCAAGGTATTTTGTTATAGCTTGACGTTACGACTAGATAAGAAAACAACGACAGATAAATGATTGTCTCAGATGGCGACAAAAATTATCATTTATAATCAGTAGCAATGACTGATATATAGTCCTGATATTGGCTATTACCGGAAATCTTTTACATATTGATCCAAATGTACTGAACCTTTGTTGTCAACATGCTTTCACAGTAGGACTATAAATCTGGAAGCTTTTCAAGACAAGTTATGTTCTTGTCCACCGCTACACTACTGTTACAAAACAGGCGTATTTTTTGCGTCGGACTGTCAAACGAATGCGCGCGGTCTTTGAACGAAAGGTCTGGAGCGAGTGCGAAAACGGAGAGTGGCACTCGCCTCACACGCGGGAGGCTAACGCGCTTCGCACGCGAGAATCCACGCTTTCGGCGCTTCGCGCCTTGCGACCATCGAGAAAAAACGACTGTTTTGTCAGTTTTGCAGTCTACACTACTCTAAAAGATACGGGGAAAGCCTACATATATGTCTCGCCGGCGAAAAAGGTGTGACATTTTACTTAACTGTCTAGATACACTATAGTGTGCACTACACTTTACACTACAAGTGAATAAACAACAGCCTACGTGCAGACGACGTCGTATACTCCTATTTCCTTGCTTCACGCAGAAGCGAGGAAATAGGAGACGCAAGGAAATAGGAGACGTCTGCACGCAGGCTAAACATAAAGTATTACAGATTCGTGGGATTGTTCGGATGCATGGTTTGTTCGTTTGATATTTTTTTAATCCCAGTTTAGCATTAAAATTAACAAGACATTTTTCTCCTCGTCACCATGATGTACAAACTTGCCTAAGGCAGGATTCTTTTTAAGGGAGTCAACCCGTTTTATATTACGACAGTATGTGATTCTCTGTATATATACACGAAATTACTTTTTGGTGATGATAATAGGATAAAAAAATAAATAAAAGTCTTTTACGAGCCTGTGGTTTTCCGGTTTCATCCGTCTAGTCAAAACACAAATTACAACGGCGAAAATATAATGGAAGTTATTTTACAGTTGTTGGTCACGTGTCGGTTGGTAAGTACATTAAACAGACGATCATACCATCACGCGACAACAAAACATGCACAGAAGGAGACAACTTGAAAGTATAAATTTACACGGATATTTAATCTACTTATGCAAAAAAGAATCGATGTTTAACTGCATCATGACAACGAGCTCAACAAGGAGCAATATGCGTTTAAGGGGGAAGATAGCCTCAATAACCAGACTCCTTGACGATCCTTGACTCCGCCACTCTAGACGTAGTGACCGCGTGTATATTGGGTGAAATCGATCGTATCATGCGAGTTACACCAGGGAGTTACAGGAAACACAAACAATGCAGATATTCGAAATATTAAAACAACGATTTTGTACAGATGATACTTTACAAGCCTCTGTTGCAGTAAGCGGCATATAAAGCTTGAACACTTGAAGTAATTTAACGTTCTTAGAAATCATTAAAAAACACAACAAAAGGTAACTCGATTAATGACTAAACGGTACAATGTGTAATTATAAAACTAAATAATCAAATTGCATTGTATATAAATGACCAAAATATAATACTGTGCTAGAAGGTCGGGTTTTGTCAACTGTTCTTCATTTTAAGGATTATTTATTCGTGCATGTTATTACTTCATGAATCCGACCAACTGACTGACAACAACTGTCATTGAAGTTATGAAATCACAATTGCGTGTTCGTGTGCAGGCCATGACTTACCCAGTAAAAGAATGTAAACATGTGCATAGGCGCTTTCAGGCATCTAACACTGCAGCAGCGTCTTTTTTCCTTTTTCTTCAATTCGACATTCCTCCAGTCTGAATAGTTGGAAGGCGCCATTGCGAAGAAAATGAAGCAAATTAAATGAACGAACGTCCAATGCGGGCAAAAAGCACGAGGGGTCGCGACTTGACAGCAAACGAAACAAGAACCCCTCTGAACTGACTGTCGGACAACAAGCGGTTAGATGACATGAACATTCATTTCAAGTTTAGGAGAATTTACAACAACAAAAATTTGCTGCAGTTGAGAAAAACAATTTGATTATCAGTGGAACCGCCATTAAATAATGATTCAAATAAATATTTCCATACCGACGCCAAACAGGAGTACATTTAAATGTATTTTGCAAATAATGATTCATTTTGTATCCAGAAATAATCGATCAAAATACAACATCTCCTCACCTTATAATAGCGTTCGTGATATAACAATATAACCACTAAAATCTTGACGTGGAGTGCTTGATACCGTAGGAACGCTGTAAAAAGATAAAGTCTCGAAATCTTATTTGGTAATTTCCGGCATGTAAGTTATGTGCCCTCATAGAAATGATAAAACACCGATTAGTTTTAATTTTAGCCTGCGTGCAGACGTCTCCTTTTCCTTGCTTCTCGCGGAAAAGTGACCCGCGAGAAGCAAGGAAAAGGAGACGTCTGCACGCAGGCTATTTTAATTTGTGCTGTGAATGAATTTGGAATTTGGTAAAGTCTGATTGAATGCAGCTATTTTTACTTCACTGTATTAAACGGCCCTTTTTGCGTATCACATCAAACGAAATCGAACGAAATTTTAATCGAACTTAATCGAACTCAATCGAACTAAATCGAACGATTGAATTCGATTTTGTTCGGTCATCGAACGAAATCGAACACATATTTTTTTGTGAGTTTGTATTTATTTATTTTATGTTCATCCCGGGTCTCATTAGCACACTGTGACAGGTAACTCAGTCCTGTAAATGAGCCAAAGGGCAGACGGAGAGCTGGCGGTGGAGTTTTAATAACTTCCCCGTGAACGTACATTGACACAATTTTGGGGAAGCGACAAAGCCAGGGAAATCTGCCTTACGCTGGAAAGGCATCCATGCTACGATTCAGGTACCACCTGGGTGCCAGGACGTGTAGCCGAAACTTATAGCTACTTATGGAATGAAAACGTTTTGTGCCGAGAAAATGATATGATGATTAGACTTGAACTCTTTTGCCGCTTTTGTGAACAAAAAATAAAAAGAAGAAACTCAGAATATATGGAAATATAGGAAACAAAACTTTAGATGGCTGTGATTGTCCTGACCCTGAATCTATTATGTATTTCATAATGAAGCGCTCGAAAACCGAACGTTCGATTTTGTTCGATTCGCAATTTTTTTTGTGCGAGTTCGATTTCGTTCGATTTCGTTCGATGACCGAACTAATCGAACGTTCGATTTGGTTCGATTCACAATTTTTTTGTGAGTTCGATTTCGTTCGATGACCGAACTAGATCGAACTCAATCGTTCGATTGATTTCGATTTCCGAACGTTCGATGTGATACGCCGGGTTTATTCACGATGTCAATCGGGTGAGAGTTTCATTGGCCAACCGGGTGAGTTCTTGGAAGGAAGTTAGGCGAAGTCGTCACAAAATATGTTCGTTTTCTGGGATTTCTCATCTTCAGGAGACACAGGGACAGCCGGGGCGAGTCGACATAAACCGGGCAAAATCGGCGCGTCGAAATACCCTTGGTCTCCTAGAGAATTTCACCCGACGGGGGGGGGGGGTGGGGGGGGGGGGGGGACTCCCATATAAAAGTGACGGACCAGACCTTCGCTTTTTTTGGCTCATGCGCAAAAGAGAAGAGCTCTGGGGTCGAGATTTGTAGTAGCCTGTTCCGGGCGTTCGGATAGTGGGGGAGCTACGCGAAGAGTGGCGAGTGCGCCCTCTCCTCGCGCTTGGCGCGTCTTTTCGCGTCTCTCCTCCACTATCCGAACGCCTGGAAGAGGCTAGATTGGTAGGTGAGTATTAAGCCGAAAAAAAAAAATGTCAGGACAATAGCATAGAGGATGATGCGAGAGAAGCATTCCCCCATACATGGGTCTCTTCCAAATATGATCACTTGTATGCACTAACGTTCACTTGCTGAGCTATATAAGAGTGCTGCAACTTGATTGGTCAGTTCGAGTTACGTGACGTCTTCTTGCAGTTGTCATCGTTATCCGTTTCATTAGCATCATGCAGTGCTCTTCGAGTCACCTTGGTAGAGGGGCACTAATTACTATAATTTATAAGAAACCATAATAAGTACCAAGCGATTGTGATGGGTAAAACGCAGTGTAAACCAGAATTTCGTTGTGAAAATACAGTAATTCCAATTGGTGAAGAGTTTGATCTACTTGGGGTCACTGTGGACGAGAAACTAAAGTTTGATAAGCACATTGCCAAAGTTTGTAGGAAAGTGTCTCAACAAGTTGGCAGTGCTGAAGCGTATGAAGAAAATGCTTCCATATGAAATAAGAAAGACTGTTTACTTTTCTTTTATTGCCCCAGATTTTAATTATTGTGCAGAGTCCTGGCACTTCTGTAGTAAAAACTCTGCAACCAAGCTAGAAAAGGTAAACTAAAGGGCCATTCGCTTTGTTTTCATGGACAAAAGCACTCCTTATAAGGACGTATTAACAACTCTAGGCAGGACAACATTGGCCGAGCAACGGGCATACAAAATTGCTGGCTCAATCTTTAGATCATTCAATGGCCCTAGCTCTGCCAGTTTACGCGATCTAATACAACTTAGGAACTCACCATACGACTTGAGGGGGAAAAACATTCTTTAAAATTACCTAAGGCGTGTACCACTAAGAACGGCCTTAAATCGTGGCGATACTTTGCGCCTAAATTATGGAACAGCCTACCAGACTTTGTAAGATATTCGGCTAGCTACAGCTGTAGCTAGTCTATTTTAACTGCAAATTCTCATTCATTTTTACCCTTTTGTGTCACGCGATTATATCGTTTTGGTATGAAAACGGGTATAGATTTTGACCATTTTGGTCTGAAATAGGGTATGTTTTGCCTACTGGTCTGAAATAGGGTATAGATTTTTGCCATTTTGACTTTAAAATGGGGAAATTTCCCCTAAATTTTAAGGGTCAGGTCTGAAATAGGGTAGGGAAAATCACATATTTTGGTCTGAAATAGGGTAAGGGTTTCAAGAAGCGTGCCGCACACCCCCACCCAAATTTTTGGGGAGTACCCCCCCCCCCCGGGTTCGAACCCCGATATTCGAACCCCAAGAGTTACAAGTATGTTACAGAGGAGTTTTAAATTACATTGAGGTAAATTGTTGTAACATTACAGGAAAGAAAACGAGGAGTTATCGTACTGTGTTGGTTTCACTTGGAATCGAGGCATATAACTGATGGGCCTCCGTGTCAAACGTCAGTGTTGCGTGCGTTATACTAGTATGCTCTGCGGTTAGAAGTCTTGTCTGCTGTCAAGCCTTGTCCGAGCGTTTCTGTTTTAGGTGCACGCTCAATGCATCGCGAAGTGTTTGAAAAAAGTTGCAAGATCGTCAATTTATACACATGTAATGATGTTATACTACGTACGTGCTCGCCTACACGTTTTTAGAACGAGAAATACACCTGAACATTCCTGTTATCTTTCTTGATATCTTTCGCGTAACCGTGCTTTTAGAACGAGGATTATTCCCCGGGATTATTCCAATGTCTTTAGAACACTTTTACGCGCTGCTCTCTTATTAAACAAATTAATTACTAGGTACATGATGTAGGCGAGGCAATTTTCCCTTTCGTAAACGGTCGCTGCCATTTCTAACGGTCGTTGCCATCCCTGGTAACGGTCGATGCCTTTTATAATGGTCGATGCCATTACACTCTCTTTGCATCGTGGGTAATAACGCGAAATCGCGTGATTTTTTACTCATGTTTGCCTTTGTAATGTTAAATCCGGCCGTCTCGTTTCTTTTTGTTTCTTCTTGTGTTCCTATGAATGGATGCCTTGTATCCCCTACCCCCACTCCCCACTATGGATATTATGCTCCAGTTACTTGAAGAAAGAGGTTAATTTTTAAAGACGTGTATTATGTGAGTTTCAACTCCTGGACTACTCGCGAATAGACATAAATTGTCTACAAGACTTTCCGCATGTACATTACTTTACAATCAACTTGCTAAGACTGTTCACAGATAAGACTGAGAATATTGGCATGGAAGTAATTCTCTTAACTTACAAACAGAGGAATTTATGTGAGCAGGTATGGAGAATTTAAATCCTGAGTTTAGCAATGGAATACTTTAAAAAAAACGTATCGTTTATAATATTCCACACGATAAAATGTCTAACCAAGTAAGTAGATTTTCGATTTGAAATATAAGAATGATAGTTTCATATTCAGGAGTATAAAATACCTTATAATATACTCAACAAAATATGGAGCTTCTGATTGGTCAATGACGAATGCATAAATAGGTTATAGAGTGCAATACGGAATTGTGATAAACGGTACCGGACAAGTAGAGACGTTTTTGCCGCTTAATGTAATTGAAATAAGCTTTCAAGTTAATGGTTAAATATTTTCTAAACTATAGTACTGTAATTCTTTCAAAAAGTTCACGCTTGGTTTGCCTGCGCTTTCAAATAAAACATGTAAGCACTTTGGAAACTAGTGAAGCGTTTCGTGTGCAGAGTAGCGCGATGGCCGCAGCAAAATTTTGTTGAGAATATTATAAACAAAAAATCGTATGAACTGCTCGTGCAATTAGTGATTTATGGTCACTCGTGATGTTTTGAAAGTTCTCAAATTGCACTCGCCTAAAGGCTCGTGCAATTTTGAGAACTTTCAAAACATCACTCGTGCCCATAAATCACGAATTGCACGAGCAGTTCATACGATTTCCTATACTTATTATTCGGGCGATGATGTCATCGCCCGAATCTTAAATTGGGCTTTGTACGCGAGTAAAAGACTCGGTCGAGTTGCTCGGCTGAAGTGGTACGACGAGAGCTGGGGCAGAGTGTTTTATTTTTAACTCATTTTTCTCTGGTTATTTAACAATTATTCCATGAGCCCGCGTTGGATATGAGAGGATAAATAGCCAACGAGCGCGTAGCGCGAGTTGGCTATAATCCTCTCATATCCAACAAGGGCAAATGGAATAATTGTTTTATTAAAAAACTTCACTAAACTAAACTTCGGTATTACTTTATCAATCGACTGAGTGAATTTTCAGTTCAATCTAAATGAAGTATGATTTGTAAGAAAACGGCGGCAAAAGGCTGGCGCGGTCTGCCAGTTCAGTTATAGCACAGTGAATGAAAAGAGAGCAAAGCAGAATTTTAATCTTCGCTCTGTCTTCTAAAGTTTGGTATATTCTGGGAAATTGTGCAAATGGTTTAGCTTAAAATGGAAAGATCAGAAATAATTGTGGAGCTGAACATTATATTCATTTTACAAGTTGAATGGACAGCTGAACAGGTTGTTTACCGCGAGCAAATCGTGCACGACTACAGAATCAATTGTGTTGAAACAGCGAAACTGAGCAAGTTAAAATCAAGTTCACTGAAGTAAAAAGCAAAGGAAAGCGTCAATATCTACATGGATGGAAAGAAAAAGAGTGATCTTCGAAGATAATTTCACTGTGAAGTGATCTTTGATTGTACCTGACCATCACGAACGCTTGACGAACTGTCGTATGCTTCTTCTCCGATATGTAAGATTGTGCTGATTTTAAAAGCTTAGTCCAGCTGGAATTGACAAGCCTCTTCGAAACACAAGGTAACAATACTGAATAGGCTAAGCTTAAACTTGTGTTGTAAACAGGTTTTCATTCATTTTGAACGAATTTGTGCAGATTTGTATTGCGAGTTTTCGAATTTTCCCGTAAATTGTTTCAGGCTTCCTTTAGTGCTCGTTCAGTTGCATTTGTAGTACATTAATTACAGGCATTTCCAATTAAATGTTTCGTTCAAAACTTTGCTGCATTTTCTATCAGTTCTGTTACTTCGTCTTCAGTCAATTCTGCCGCGAAACAATTTTCTCCGGCGGCCATTGTTCCTTGGAGAGAGAAAAAATTCAGCTCTCTTTCTCGCTGACACGTTCATATTTGTCGGAGCAGGTATATCAGCTGTTAGACTGTCTCCGTTTAACCAATCAAAAAGCTAGAAATCCAATATCCGTGGTC
>MU825459.1:129439-238033 GCA_029204205.1 Desmophyllum pertusum | reverse complement strand
ATTTTAATAAATATATATATACCGTGGATTCAGATAATTAATTTACATACATGTCGCCATATTCGGACGTTCTTCATTTTAAGGAATAAAACCTCCGTTACTATGTCTTTTATACTCTGATAAGATCATAGCCACGTCATTTCGCTCCCGAGATGGCGTAGAGAGAACCCGAGCTATGTTTACAACAACTTTTATACGCCGGCTCAAAATTCTCAATAGCGAAATTCTCCTTACTGGATCGAATGTGACCTGCAGAGTTAAAATTGCGGTCTTTTAAGAGTGCTGAAGAGAAGCTTTCGCACAGGTTTGAAGACTGCTAAGAAACTGGTACGTTTTTCGAAACTAAAGTATCAAATTAACGCTCAAATAAACAATTTACCTTTGTCTTACATTTTATTGAAGACATTATTTCCATACAGTGAATCGCTGAATGAATCAAAAGCGTTCCTGCCATGAAAGGAAAGGGGGACTGCCAGATTTCCTCGCGCTCGCCTGGTCAACTATGGAAAATCAAAATCCTCGACTTGAACATATTTAGATCTCAAAGAATCACTCAACAATAAAGCCACAATAAGCAATATACCTTTCCTCCCAAATAGCTTACATTGTTTGGTCCTGATCGAAAAGTTCTGCTCGTAAATTGCCGTTGTTAAAAAGCTGAATTTCTTGCAAACAAGCCGAGTTTAGCCGACTGTATAACTTGATCCGCTTGAGTTGAGTCGTTAAGCGTGATCTGACGTTCATATACTATTCTTTATACTCTGGTAAGGAATGGACCATTTCCTTTTGGGGATGGGGGCGGGGGGGGTGGGGGGGGGTTAAAGCAATTACCAAAAAAAACATTCGCTGCCACAGCAAAAAGTAGCAGAGAAAAAAAGTCGTGCAAAGCTCACTCACTCACTCACAAGGCACAATGTGAAAAAAAAAATTATTGCACAAACTCAAGACGAGAAAGGGTGAGGGGGAATATGTTATGGTTTTTGAGGGTAGCTCCGTCCATAAATAGTGGTATCATTTCTTAGATAGGGGTTCCTTAGACTTGAACAGTCAACTCTCATTTTAGCGGACACCTTCCGGACGTAGTTTGGAGTCCGCCAAAAAAAACAAAGGCGGGGTGTGAGAAAAAATAAATCAGAGTCTGCGAAGAAAAAAAGGCGCTTTGACGAGGAAGGAAGCTTTGGAAGTACGACAGAGGTCACAGATCCCAAGGCCGCGTCTTCGTTTGGGGAAACGCATACGTTTCGATTTAACGATAGAAAACGCTGATCGTTTTCATCGAAAACGCTGTCGAGAGTGAATTTGAACGCGGCACTCTATCGTATTAGTGTGAACAACACAAATGGAGGCTTTCGAAAACGCTAACGTCATTCATGCACAAACATCATGCGTGCGGGGCTATTTGTCGAGCTTTTTAATGGGAGCTTTCGATGCGTTTCAGAGCATTTCGAAAATGCATTAGTGTGGACGCGCGTCGAGGTGATGTGTATTTTGCGGAAAACGGTGCTGTTTTTGAATGAGAAATTAATGTGGTGTTTATGTTTCTGTGAGATTGGAAAGAATATATTTGCTTATGGTGCAGAATAATATTCGCGCGTTTTTTGTCTGAGGTGACGACAAGCTGATCAGAAGAAGCTTATATTAATTATTTAATAGATTGTTATGTTGAGAGTTTGTACCAAGCCTAAATATTCATTTACATCAATACTAGCATTATAAATTCAGGGATAGCCAAAAGGTCAAATAAGAATTTTCCACTGCTCACAAGCACGTTGGTTATCATTGTGTGCACCTTGTGTTTGTGAGCTTACTGATATAACTGAAAGCTTATATATAAAAACAAGTCTATTATTTTAATAGTCGAATATCCTCAGTGATGTATAAATGCACTCAAAGAAACACAACACACGAAAAATTTGCCATCGTAACGCACAGACGACTTAGGAAACACATATAATATTATTTAAGAAGAAGAAAGTTTTTTGTCCAGCGATGTTACTTGTAAATTAACCTGATTCACACAACCGCGAACTACAGTGTAATGCACGGTTCAATTCCTACTGTTACAATCCCCCCCCCCCCCCCCCCAGGCAGCCCCAGGGACAAAGTCAGTCTTTCTGGCCTGGGGGTGGGGAATTTTGCTAGTAGTTTTTTCCTGTCGTATTGAATTCTTCACCACCTCCATTAACGAGACACTTCTCCAAGTCAAGGATTGCAAGCCCGAATTTAAGCTGTTCACAGCTTCTTGTTCTCACTAATTTTCGCGAGTATTAATTATCGCAGTTTTTGCGATGCAGCAAAAAACGCGAAATAAATACGATATTTTCGCCGATTTTTAAAGCCTTTGAGCCCTTTTTTCTCAGAAATCGCGAAATAAAGCCTCGCGAAATACGTATCTGTCGATTTCGCGAAATTAAGTACACGCGAATAATAGTGAGAATAAGGTACAACAATGTGACAAAAGGGTTTTGACCCTATGGGTGCTTTGATTATATTTCATACGTCTTATGCCCGGTTCAGACGTCGCGCTATCATCGTGTCGAACTCAATTGATCAATTAAGTTCGACGTTAGCGCGACTGTAGCGCGATTGTAGTTCGACGTTTGATGACTATTTCAAAAAACGAGTGGCGAGTGTTTCATCACGATTTCCAAACATGAGTTGTTTTCGAGTGTTTGGAAATCGCGATGAAACACTCGCACTCGTTTTGAAATAGTACGTCGAGCTACAGTCGTGCCTAACGTCAAATTTATATTCTATTAAGGGATCCCATTAAGTTCGACATTAGCGCGACTGTGGCGCTACGTTAATTCAATCGTCGAGCTAGAGAGTAGGCCATTGTAAATAGCAGTTTTTTTGCTGTGGAATCTCATTAGCTTGCGGTGGAATAAATTAACGCGGGTGACGTCATAGGTTATTGTCTTGTCCTCATGAATAAAACGCTGTGGATTATCATTAAATTGCTGTGGAATACATTAACCCTAGTCTACCTGGTCTTTTTTTCGTTCGTGAGCCTGGGGGGGAGGAGGGGGGGGGGGGGGAGGGGCAGAAAGTGCCCCCCTATGTATCTCGAAAAGTATTGACGCTGAAAATTATGTGTATGGCAATCTGAAAAATCTTTATTTTAGTGGCAGTCACGTGTCAATTATGACGTCATAGACGCCATAATGACGTCATACGTTTAAAAAAATTCGCCATTTGGATCCTAAATCTTGGATTTCTAAATTGTTAAGAAATGTCAGAAAATCTCCAAATTTGATTTGAAAAAATCAAGAAAAATAATGGATGCTAAAACGGCAATGATTTTCGAAGGATTTCATCGTAAAAAGCAAAAATGTCATGAAATTTCACTGAAAATTAAGCTAAAAAACCAACAAATTTGGGTAAAACGATCTGTATCTCGAAAAGTGTTTGTGCTATAAAAATGAGACTCATGTGGTGTATAAAGCATTCAAACATGTTTATTTTAGTGGCAATTACGAATCAATTATGATATGATATCACGCCAAAATAATGTCACACTTTAAAATCCGCCATGTTTGGATTTTCAATTGTTCAGAAATGCCACAAAATTACCAAATTTGATTTGAAAAAATAGAAAAACAACATAAGGATGCAAAAATTGCAAACATTTTGGAAGAAACTCTTCGTAAAAAGCGGAAATCTCATGAAGCTAAAAATACCAAATTTGGATAAAACGGCCTGTCAAAACTTGGTTTGCCATGGCAACGTCAAGTCACGTGATCAAAAAATTGACACACCAAAGTGTTCCCAGATAATATTTAGGAAAATTCATAAAGTTTGGCTATGATTGCTTGAATGCTCTTAAGTACGATAAATTTGAAATCAGCGCGGGCACTTTCTGCCCCCCCCAGGCATGATCTATAATTTAAAATGGATAAATTCAAACTGATAAATCATTTCTTAGCTCTGTCAAGTTTGATAAATTAAATGAAACAAAAAAAAAACTGACTAGATAACAACAACTAGATAACAACAAGAGAAGAAAACCTTTGAACAGTCTTCGAAGTAACCAAAATTACTTACCTCTTTTCTTTCTTTAATCGCTCGCCTCCGTTCGCTTGCAGTTCGCTTTTTAATAGGACTGGACTTTCTTCTTAAAAATGGTTGGAACTGCATCAGGTTTTTTCTTTCTTTGTGGGTTTTTCCGCCGAGGAGATTACGATGGTGATCGACTTCGAAACAGTCATCGGTGAAGTGATCCGAACAAATGAAAATGTGTTCCAGTTTTGGCAAGAACTTCTGTCCCGGCCCAGTTTTAATTAGCCATTCTCGAGTGATGTTTTTTTTCTGGAAAACGGTAAACGATGAAACGAAACACCTCTTTCGCTGTCTCTTTGAGACCTATTTGAGCAGTATGGTGCTGAAAAAAAAATGGCATGACTAACACAATCTGAAGAGGAAGCGATCTCGAGTATTTAATCTTCCCGCCTCTTCTCGCCAACTTGGGTTGAACAGAGCATTTATTGTGAACAGTGAACAGAGCATGTATTGTGAATAGATACCGTGTTTAAATAAAGTTTTACTACTACTACTACTAACTCTTTGACGTGACGCAAGCATCGCCAGGTTACTAATTAAATTCCAAGATGGCGGGTTCGGTGCACGATTTTTGGGCTTACTTTAGACAAGCATTTTATTAGATTAGGAAGCATCTTTGGAAGCTGAAATTTCGGTGAGTAACTTATCTATGCATTAACCTTTCTATGGCGTAGAAAAAAAAGTGCGATTTTTGAGTGAATAGTCTTATTTTAAGATGGAGTTTATTTTAATGTAAGACTCCAAACATTTTAAAATTATTCTAGTTTTTTACGGAGTGAGGGGCCAATCTCCCCAGAGTCCTCGTTACCGGTAACCTCTTGTCGCTAAGCGGCGGAACGGGGCACAAGGACCACTGGCCGGGGGGGAGATCCGGATAGAGTGATTCCGACCTGACTTGCGCAGTAACACCGGAAGTCCAAGAATCGTGGTTTCCATTTGTTGAAACATGGAGTCCGAACACATTGCGCAGTAGCTCGTAAGTCCCTAGATCCTGTCATGGCGTGATCGCTTCTCTCCCAGAGGTCAATCATCGTTCCCAGAGAGTCCTCGTTACCTTTGTCCGAGCGGCGGAACGGGCAACAAGGACCTCTGTGCAATCTCGTACCCAGAGTCAACGGTCTCCGCAGTCAGCGGTAGTCGTCGCCAGGTTAGACTCTGGGGAATGGAAATTTTGAATCCGGCAGAAATCTGGTTTTCCGGCCATTGTTTTGTTACATGAGACAGTCCAGTCAAAAAATTCGATATTTATTCCTTTCCACCCCAGAGTCTAATCTGGCGACGACCGCTGACCGAGGAGACGCGTTGACTCTGGGTACGAGATTGACCTCTGGGGGGAAGCGATCCGCCATGACAGGATTCTTGGAATTCCAGTTCTACTGCGCATGTGGTCGACTCCATGTTTTCAACAAATGGAAACCAAGATTCTTGGACTTCCTGGTGTTACTGCGCAAGTCAGGCGGATCACGTCCTTGTTGCCCTTCCCGCCGTTGGACTGACAAGGGTAACACGGACCTCTGGGGAATGAGATTGCCCAGAGGGTTGCTTGTTGCCCGTTCCACCACTGAACAAGGGTAACGAGGACTTTGGGAACGAGATTTGATTAGGGCCTGTTTACATGGAAAGAGTGGGACTCTGGAAGCCGGGGTTACCCACCTAGAAGGACTAAAAACTTGAAAAGACCTCGATCACCTTTATATGCAAAAATTTCTAACCCTTCTACCTGTGATACGGATAGCGTCAGTGGAAGTGTGTCGCGGCGTGGGGAATGCCAATTAGACTCGCAAATAAATAAAACAGAATTAAAATACGACTTTTTTGCCCTGCCATAACAAGCCCACCTGTACTCGAGGCAATTATATTTCCATGTCCAAGTTCTTTTTTACGAATTTCACCGAGTCTTCGGCTCGCCAAACTAAAATAATTATTTGTCCGAGAGGTGCTTTGGCAGAGAACATTTTCAACGGAAGCCTTGTACGGAATAAGCTTTAGCTCGAAAAAAAAATTTTCCGATTGAGCAGACGGATAAACACTAACTTACATGAAATTGGACTGTTTGGGTTTCGGAAATTTATAACATTTTGACGGTATTAATTCACATTTTAATGGCGCCACCGTTTACATTCGAATTTACATATGCATGCAAAAAAGATAGCCCGCCTACGAACTTTTTGCTCCATAATCAAGGCCATCTGTCCTCGAGGAACAATTATATTTCAATGTTCAAGTTCTCAGAAATTTACCTGCCATATTTTATTTTAGCGGATTTTCGCCACGAGTCCTTCGGCCGCCAAACTAATCATAATTTGTTGTCAGGTGCTTTTGGCAAAACCTGTTTCAGATGGAATCCTTCTCGGAATAAGCTTATATTTTCTGATTGGGCAGATAAAAACTAACTCTAAATTGGAACTGTTTTTTAGGTTCGGAAGGAATTTATTCATTTTGACGGCATTCAATTCACATTTATTTTAAGTTAAAAAAAATACGCGCGAATTTCTTATCCCTGCTCAGTGCTGGTATGCACCCTAACGCCACCGTTTACATTCGATTTACACCCTGGCAAAGCAGACATGATTTGCCCGGCTAGGCGGGTTACCCTGTATCGCATGTAACAACACACACTTGTACAAAACCTTTATATGAAACATGGATTTTGACTCTTATAAAGAACTAAGACTGTGGCTGTTTTAGTTATATTAAGATGTTTTTTTTATTTTTTTAGGGTTTAATGATGTGGTTTGCCTTAAATTATCTTACAATAAGGTAATAATTATCTTAATAAGTTTGAGGTATCGTTGCCTTTATTAGTATTGACTGATATTATTTTAGTTCTTTGCGGCTCCCCCTCTGGCCGCGCTAAATATTAACAGGAGACAAGAGAGACGACTGGGAACGAGTCAAGTTTAAGATGGTTTTAAACCGGCTGCTCTCGCAGGCTAATCTTATGCAAGACGCCAAACATCTCAATTTATGATTTTAGTTTTTACGGATAACTTTTCTATTAAATATTGACATAAATTAAAAAGAATATGAGTCGCTATAGGTCGCTTTCACATGATATTTGATGAAAACATTAACTATTGGCGGTTTTTATATTAGGAACATAGAAAACGACGTGTTTTCCTTGAGTTTTAAAATGTAGAACAACTACAATTCTTTTAGTTTACGATGTTCTAGTGTTCGCTGTTAATATATAATAGTAGGTCCGCATAAGCAACAGAGATCGTTTTACAAAGAGTTAAGTATTTGTAGTTCTTCGTTATAAAACTGTTTTTATAATAACATAGTTAATTCAAGGAGTTCAAGAAAATTAAGATGTTTTACAGCTTGTGCCCCAAATTTCCTCGCTTCTGTTTAACTGTATTGTTATGCAAATAACCAGACATTATGGCCAGACATAATGTAATTTATGTCAAGGCATGGTGCTCACGTGAGAATCCGTTGGGTCAGGTTGTACCAGTTCTGTAAATCTAGCCAATGAGGTTAGAGGGTGGTGTTAAGCTAGTATATAGGGTCATTACCTGTTACCTATCTGCTTCGTGACTTACTGTCACATAAGGCCTTCACAAAGCTTCTCCATCTTTCTCTGTTAGCTGCTGTAGCCCGCATCTCTTTCCAGGATTTGTAGCCCCATCTCGTTTCTCTCTTTCTCAACTGTGCGTCTCCAGGTGGTCTTTGGTCTTCCTCTTCTTCTTCTTCCTTCTGGTGCCCAAGTCATCGCTATGTTGCAGTCATTGTTGTGATCTTGCCGTAGTATGTGGCCAATCAGCTTCCATCTTCGCTGATTCACTTCTTTCCTCAGCGGTTTCATGTCAGATCTTTCAAGTAGCTCTTCAGTACTGATATGTTCTTGCCATTTAATTCGGAGGATTCTTCGTAGACATGTGTTTTGGAACACATCAACTGCTTTGTTGTCTCCCTTGTTCATTTTCCAGGTTTCGCACCCGTATAGCAAGACAGGCACTACTAGCGTTTTGTACAGTTTCAACTTTGTTCTTCTTGCGATGTTGTTGGACCTCCATATCGTCTTAAGTCTGACGAATGCACCTCTGGCTTTTGAAATTCTGTTCTTTAAGTCCTTCATACCTCCTCCCTCTTTGCAGACTGTTGCTCCCAAATAAACGAACTCATCTACGTCCTTAAGGTCTTGTCCAGCAACACTTAATCGTGTCTTGGTTCCTTGCATTTATCCTCATCACTTTGGACTTTTGCACGTTGATTTTTAGTCCCACTCGTCCAGCTTCTTCATTCAGTCTTGATGTTTTCTCCTGAATATGCTGTTTGGTGGGGGATAGTAGGGAGATATCATCAGCGAAGTCCAGGTCGTCAAGTTTTGTTGTGAAGCTCCACCTGATGCCATTCTCTCCATGGCCAACTGATCTTCTCATCACCCAGTCCATGACTATCAAGAAGAGGAATCCTGACATGTTACATCCTTGTTTGACGCCGGTTTTAATGTCAAACCACTCACATGTTTCTCATTGGTCTTCTACGCGCACATTGGAAATCTTCATAGAATATTTCCATCATTCTCACGATATTCTCTGGGATGCCGTACTTCATTATGATGGTCCATAGGCTTTCACTGTGAATTGGAGTCGAAAGCTTTTTCGAAGTCTATGAAGGGCAGATACAGCGTCGCTTGCCACTCATTGACCTGCTCGATGATGTTTCGCAGTATGAACACCTGTTCTGTTGTTCCTCTACCCTTCCGGTAACCTGCTTGTTCCTTTCTCAGTTTACTGTCAACTCCACTTCTTATTCTGTCAATGATGATCCTTCCTAATACTTTTCCTACGACAGACAGTAGGGTTATGCCGCGCCAGTTCTTACATTCTTCAAGGTTTCCTTTCTTCGCCAGTCTGATGATTAACCCTCTCTTCCAGTTCTTAGGGATCTTCTCATGCCTCCATATTTTCTTCAACAATTGATGTATTTTATTTGTTGAAAATTCTATGTCTGCCTTAAGTAACTCGGCTGTGATGGAATCCATTCCTGGAGCTTTCCCGTTCTGTAGTCTTCCTATTGCTGCTCTGATTTCGCTAGTGTTGGTTCACCGACTGCAATATCTTCAATCATTTCATTGAATTCACCTTCATCATCATCCATTATCGGGTTTGTTGGTTCTTCTCTGTCAAGGACTTCCTTAAAGTGTTCTGTCCATCTTTTCTGCACTTCTTCTTTCCCACTGATGAGGTTTCCGTTCTTATCCAGTACTGCTGTGCTCTGTCTAGGTGGTTCGTTGGCACAGTGTCTTTGTTAGCATGTATAGTTGTCTTCATGTGTTGACGTCTTGCAGCTTCTTCTGCTTCCCTTGCAATGTTCTCCATCCACTTCTTTTTGTCTGCCTTTATACTCCTCTTTACTTCTCCTATCCTTCTCCACATATTTTGCCCTTAGCTGTGTCTTCAGTCGTTCTGAATGTGTGCTCAGGAGTTTCTTATTTATTTCTTCCCTCTGGCCTACCAGGACCCACGATTCTTCGCTGATCCATGGTTTTCTCTTCTTCCTTGGTCTACCTAGGAACTTCCTCCGCCGTTTTTGTGTAGGCCTTCTCAATCACCTCACAGTCACGCTCTCCCTCCTCATCTTCTGCTACTTCTGGCTCATCATCTTCCAATGCTAGGTACCTATTTCTCAGGGTGATGGTGAACTTCCTCCTGATGTCTTCATTCTTCAGTTTGACCGTATCATACCTAGCTCTAACACTCTTCCTTTGATTAGGCTGTTTTCTCAGTCTCAGCTTTATTGTTGTGCAGACAAGATAATGGTCACTTCCTATGTCTGCAGACCTGTATACTCTGGTGTCTTTCACTGAATTCCTGAACCGCTTATTGATTAATATGTGATCGATCTGATTCTTGGTCATCCTATTCGGAGATACCCACGTTGCCTTGTGTATATTCTTGTGTGGGAACAGTGTTCCTGTTATGACTAGCTCGTTCATATCACACATTTCACACAGTCTTTCCCCGTTGTCATTCCGTGCTCCCAGTCCGTGTTTGCCCATTACCCTTTCATAGTTTTGGTTGTCGTCTCCTACTTTGGCATTCATGTCTCCGGTAACAATGAGCATGTCGTGTGTGTTTCTGCTGATCTAGTACCTCTTGCAGCCTCATATAGAACTCATTCTTCACTTGTTCGTCTGCATCTTCTGTGGGTGCATATATGTGAACGATAGTCAGCTTGATGTGTTTGGAGTAGTATCTAGCTTTGATGATCCTTTCACTAACCGGAGTCCAGTCCATGAGGGTTCTTGCCGCATTCTTTGACATCAGAATGCCTACTCCTTCCCTTTGGTTGTCATCCTCTCTTTCCGAGTAGATGATGGTTTCTCCTTCTGCAAGTTGCATTCTTCCTTGTCCTGTCCAGTGTGTCTCGCTGATGCCCATGATGTCAATGCCATCTACTGGTCATTTCTCTTGCGGCTTGTGCAATATTTCCACTTCTGTACAATGTTCGTACGTTCCAGTTTCTGATCTTCATGGTGTGTTTTGGGTGCACTAGTGGCTTAATCGGCCCGAGGGCGTCCAGCTGGCTTTGGCCCCCGTGCGTCATGGGCTCTGCTCTCCCATCAAGAGTAGCAGCCACAGCGCCCCCATTTAGTGAATTAGCTCTGTTTTCTAGTTTCAGTAATAATTACGGTTTTATGGGAGAGGGTTATCAGCCCTCAGCCCAACCCCCAACCTGGAGGGCCAGGAGACTACACTTTGTCTGATCTCTACCTTTTGACCTGCATGGCATGGTTGAACCTACCAGGAGCACTTTGAAAGTACTCCAGCCAGTATATAGCTCTCCGCGGTCATAGAGATACTCACGGCCTCCCTACCAACAACAAGGTGGTAGTCTTTCTTCTTTCCCTCGCAATCAGATCAGACAAATCGCGAGTTAAATCCTCGTGGAAAAGGGCTATTGCGGAAAAACTAATACATTTTTACATCATATTACTCCCCAAAGAGAAAGAAAGAGGTGAGAAAGAAAGAGGTGAGTTACTAGGATATTTTCAACACAACAAGAAGACAGGTAAAATGGATTGGCACCATAGTACGACATTGAAAAGGGCATATCGGGGTTATACAACTGTAAGGTTAGAGAGGCTATGAATACAACATTGAAAATGGCACGGCCTGGGGCCTGTACACTAGAGACCCTAATTGGCAACCAAAGTAGCATGTGTAGTAAACGTAAGGGAAACGCTGACACGTATTCAGGTATTCAAGTATACAGTATTGACCGAATGGTTTTTTGTAAATTAAGTATAGATCTAGAGTTGTAACCAGTTTGTTCGAACATGCTTGTTTTAATCAGTCACTAACTGGTCCCCGTCTTAAACTGTTATTCTGAACATTTGCTTTGAACTACACCTTCGGAAATCCTCGTAAATATTCACGGTGTCTTGGATGATCTTTCAAGAATCTTACTTGAAAACGTTAGGTATTACTGACTGAAGCCTCCCCAAATTTTCAGAGATCTTTGAAAGTGTACGGAAATTAGAAAAGGAATTTCACACCGATTTGTCAATATTGAACTAATATTTTTCGGATTTTTCGAGGAAGATTATAAAAAAAGATAATTAAAGATGTATTATTTAATTTTGAATCACTTTTGACTTTATCAGGCAATATATATGCTGAAACAATTTATTGCTACAAACTATATATTCTCGATAGCAATCTTTCGCAGGACAGTTTATCGCTTAAATGGTAGAAAATTTGGTTCCAGACCGCTTCAAACCCAATAATACTCTGTCTTGATCGGTTTAAAGGTGGAAGCTGTTATCATTATTGATCATGAAAAACAACAGTTTGTGCGTGGCTTCTATGCTATATTTGAGGAGAGCATCTGTTTTTTCCCTTAAGGTGGCCCGCGGCTATTTATTGGTGCAGAGGCTACCTTTTAAAAACTAATTTTCGGCATGAAAGCTTCAACTGATTTCTGTAATTTTTGGTATTCGAAATAAGGAATCTTCAAGTTATAGAAGGCTTTAAATTTATGGTTACATGAAATAAACGATTAAGAGATACAAGAATATTTTCATCAAACGAAGATATATATTTTTCTAATTACGTTCAACAAGAACTCCTAAAGGAGTCAGTTGACCTGCACCGGTCCAAAGCGGCTCTGTGATTGGCCATCTCGCGAGAACAATAGAAGATTACGTTTGTTAAAATGCGGTCCCTGTACCGAACGTACCGAACGTAACTAAACGTACCGAACGTACCGAACGTACCGAACGTACCGAACGTACCGAACGTACCGAACGTACCGAACGTACGAACGTACCGAACGTACCGAACGAGCCGAACGTGCCGAACGTACCGACTGTACCGACTGTACGACTGTACCGACTGTACCGACTGTACCGACTGTACCGACTGTACCGACTGTACCGACTGTACCGACTGTACCGACTGTAACCGACTGTACCGAACGTACCGAACGTACCGAACGCTACCGACTGTACCGAGCGTACCGACTGTTACCGAGCGTACCGACGACTGTACCGAGCGTACCGACTGTACCGACTGTACCGGATCCGGACACTCAACTCTCATTCCAGGACTCCTCCAAACCCGTCCAAACCCGGATGACCTGAACAAGGTCCAAGTGGCGTGGGACTATAATTTACATATAAGAAAGCAGTCTTTGCGGTATGATTGACGTGTCATAGTGCTGGCGGATAAACCTTTGGTAGAGTATAGCCTCGACCAACCAAATTTATATGTGATTGAATGTAAAGCCGGGCAGCTGCTATCAGAAAAAGCGATAAATGCATTTACCCGCCATTTTTCAATTAGACACCACACAAATGATAGGGCGCTTTGTCAAGTTTCGGAGAGCTATGTTTAAGCCCCCTTTTATGCATGAGGGTTGCTCCTCGCACCACGAGGGTCACCCAAACAGGGCGCGGTGTACTGGAATAACCTGCAATCAGGTTAACGTTCTCGCGCTCTCATTCTCGCTGATCGTAGGGCAGCCAGGGCACGGAAAAGTGCAATTTGAATAAAGCGGCGAAGCACGGTGTTCGGCTCTTTTAGTGCGGAGAGTTGATCAGAACTCATTACAGTAGTACATTCGGAATCAACCAGTCAGAAGCTCTAACTACTGGCCTGTTATCCTACGATAACAAGTTACTGATCATGACCTGATATTTTGGGAAAAATCCAAACTAATTCGCGCTACACTTCAGCAACACTCTCGCATGCTATGAATATTTTGGCAACTATCAACTGTAACAGCATCTCGCCCAAAATTCTCCTGAAGTGTCGCCGAATCCGTACTTTTAAAAAATGACTATGTGCTGGTAAAACTTTAATAACATATATGACCAACACAAGAAAACAGTTAGTAACAATAACAGCATTTTAGTCTCTTGTTTTGTGGGAAATGTTGGATCCCAGTTAATCCTTAATTTCCTTGATTCTTGTAATGTGGTTCTACATTTTGAGTTTCAGTGGATGAAATGTTTCAACTTTCAAGTCAGGCGCGCGGTTCCAAACCGGCTTTCACCGTTTTACGGAAATCGATCAAATTTCCAAATGACTCAAAATCGAGGGAAATCATTTTTAGAGAGTGGAAATCTACAAACATTTACCTCCGGACTTAGATTCGGCGCTTAGACTCTAGTAAACCGGTCAAGTTTTTTCCTGGATCCGCGCCTGATTAGTGAAAGCTCTTGCGTAGTACTTTCCTCTGTTGCTGAAATTTCAAGCCGCTGCCATTAAATTTCAAATTTGAATCATTCAGTTTATTTGTAATTACTTACTTTTATAATAATAATTTAATTTAAAACTTACTGGGCCGGATGTTTAAACGAATTAATTCTAAGTTAGGCCGTGGTTTAAAATAATTTAATGAGGTCTAAATATCCGTTTTAGCAGGTCAGTCTAAGTAGCTAATTGTGTTTTAGTCTGTTTTTTAGTCTGTGTTATACACCTTCTAAACAGGGTTATGGGGGGGGGGGGGGGGGGGGAGGGGGGCAAAATGACTTGAGGGGAAAACTGAGCCAAATTAAAATGAGGGGCAAAGCCCCCAATAAATTTACCAGGCTAACTAATGTATTTTGTTTTCCTCATTATTCCTTCCTTACCTTATCTCTATGAATAAAAAACTTCTTGTACTTTAGAAGATTCTACAGACATCCCCAGTTATCCCGAAAAATACTGAAACCCGTTACAATCAGTAAACTTCAGTGAACTCAATACACTCGGTACGCTCGGTACAGTCGGTACGCTCGGTACAGTCGGTACGCTCGGTACAGTCGGTAAAGTCGGTACGCTCGTACAGTCGGTACAGTCGGTACGCTCGGTACAGTCGGTTACGCTCGGTACAGTCGGTACAGTCGGTACAGTCGGTACGTTCGGTACAGTCGGTACGCTCGGTACAGTCGGTACGTTCGGTACGCTCGCTACCGTTAAGTACACTCGGTACAGGTCGGTACGTTCGGTACGCTCGCTACGTTAAGTACACTCGGTACAGTCGGTACGCTCGGTACGTCGGTATACTCGGTACACTCGGTACAGTCGGTACGTTCGGTACAGTCGGTACAGTCGGTAACGCTCTGTAGGCTCGGTACGTTCGATAGGAGTCGTGTAGGCCTGTCACGCCTTATACCAGCATTGTTTGACGATTTCTATGTGTGTTGGAAACGGGGTGGCCAATAAGTGAAACATAGAGACAGCAAAAAAACTACTATCATAAAAGGACCAAAATGCGAATTTACCACTTTGATCGAAACGGCAACCGTGTCATAGATGCAAAATTGGTGGCAAAACAGGGACCGCATTTTAACAAACGCAATCTTCTATTGTTCTCGCGAGATGGCCAATCACAGAGCCGCTTTGGACCGGTGCAGGGCTGCTCGAGCCTCTGGCAAGAATTATATTGCGTTACCAGATTCCGTGACTAAAGAAGTCGACTGCGCAGACTCAATTTCCATAATTTGCATATTTGGATGTCACGGTGAATCGCGTAATATCAGAGCGAGAATTTATATGCGTTTCGAACAGGCTATAAAATTTGATCCAGCGGCGATTCTTTCTCTCAATTTTTTGAGAGAAAAGTGATTTTATAATAGGAAAACCAACAGGAAAGAAGAAACAAGAGCTTTAGGGGCTTAAAAAGCTTCTTCCGTGCGTTTCGAAGTTGCACTATGTTGACACGAAGTTATGGGCGAATTGTCAAAATGTGCCAGAATTCGATGCTGTATTCGAGAGACTGCCTGCAATAACCCAAGCCAATTCTCAGGTATGTTTTAGATGAATGTTTTAAATGTGTGCTTAAATAGGATTGAGGGAATTTGTATAGGTAATCGCATGGGCCCGAGTGCAATTAGGGATTAATTTCACGAGTATTTTCAAAGTTTTTACAAAATTGCCCTCGTCGCTGCGCGACTCGGGCAATTTTGTAAAAACTTTGAAAATACAAGTGAAATTAATCCTTAATTGCACGAGGGAACAATGCGATTACTTGTTTATCACATAAAGGGCAAAATTTTCGAGAAACCTTCAGCGTGCGGCTAATAAGCTTTATAACATAGAGGGCAAAATTACTGAATGCTGATTGGCTGAGACAGAGGGCATTTTTCATTAATTTTGGTTTGCCCGGGCAAAATTACTTGATCCTAATTGGACGAGCGGCAAAATTCCTCGCTCCTAATTGGCTGAGCGCGCTGCACTTAGTTGGCTTCTTGACGGCGGGATTTTGAGCAGAATTTTCAAAAACAGCGCTCGCTTGTACATCGCTTCGGAGTTTGACTTCAGTTTCCCGAGTTATTTGATGAAAAAGGAATGGAAAACCGTTTGATAGCTTGAAACGAAATTCCGAAAGCTGAATCTCAGTGTTTCACTCGAAACAACAGAAGATTATTTCAGTTGAAAACTAGAAAACATCAGCGAGACACTTGGCAAGTTTGAAACGAAATTCATTCATGGCGGCCAACTGACTTCTTCGCTTCACTTCTGTTATACGGGCTTCATCATGTGCAACCCAGAGTAAAGAGCACAGAGTTTGTTCAAAGAAAGAAGAAGGCCGACAAATTGAACAGGAGAAATTACCTCTACAAGTTTGTTTGGAGTCGTCGTTTCAACTGGTTTGCCGTTTTATCGATGTAGGATTGACATGTCAAGCAGCTCGCAGCGGAAAGCTTCAAAACATGCAAACAGGTGAATAAAATTACCTTTTACTTGGCTTGAGTTTAAGCTTGTTATTTTTTTATTTTCACGACTTACATTTTTCTCTTTAGATTTATATAACAGTTAACGTTATCCTGTTCTGAACGTAAGGGTTTGCTCGATCTCGCTGTGATTCTGTGTGATTTTAGGAAGGAATATTTTCGTTCCGTCGGCTGAATTTAGTTTCGCGCCTTGAATGTTTTCCGAAAATTTTGCCCTCTATGTCATAAACAAGTAATCGCATGGGGCCGAGTAAAATTAAGGATTAATATCACTTGTGTTTTCAGAAGTTGCAGAAATTGCCCTTTGCAATTTCTGCAACTTCTGAAAACACAAGTGATATTAATCCTTAATTTTACTCGGCCCCATGCGATTACCTATACTAATTCAGCCTGCGGAACGAAAATATTCCTTTCTAAAATCACGCAGAATCACAGCAAGATCAAGCAAAACCTTACGTTCAGAACAGGATAACGTTGACTGTTGTGTAATTCCTAAGAGAAAAATCTAAGTCGTGAAAAAAAACAAACTAACAAGCTTTATACACTCAATCCAAGCCAAGTACCTGTTTGAATGTTTTGAAGCTTTCCGCTGCATGCGAGCTGCTTGACATGTACAATCCTACATCGATAAAACAGCAAACGATGAGTCCAAACAAACTTGTAGAGGTACCTTCTCGGTTTAATCTGAACTTCTTCTTTCTTTGAACAAACTTTGTGCTATTTACTCTGTCTTGCACGTGATGAAGCCCGTATTTAACAGAAGTGAAGCGAAGAAGTCAGTTGGCCGCCATGAATGAATTTCGTCGCAAACTAGCCAAGTGTCTAGCTGATGCAAGTTTTCTACTTCTCAGTTGAAATAATCTTCTGTTGTTTCGAGTGAAACACTGAGATTCAGCTTTCGGAATTTCGTTTCAAGCTATCACCCAGTTTCCATTCCTTTTTCATCAAATAACTCGGGAAACTGAAGTCAAACTCCGAAGCGAAGTACAAGCGAGCGCTGTGTTTGAAAATTTTGCTCAAAATCCCGCCGTCAAGAAGCCAACCAAGTGCAGCGCGCTCAGCCAATTAGGAGCGAGGAATTTTGCCTCTCGACCAATCAGGATCAAGAAATCACGCCCTTGATTACCAAAAAGTGCCCTTGATTAAGAAAAAATGCCCTCTGTCTTAGCCAATCAGAATTCAGTAATTTTGCCCGCTATGTGATAAGGAGTTATACCACATGTTGACTTATGCCATTGAAAGTGGCTACCAAATTTGAGTTTGTCTCAAACTGAAAACCTCTCGCTTATTTTGTAATTGTTTCAGTTTGGTGAATTTCGCTACAGTCCTAAATTTATCACTGATCCTGTGAACGAAAAATAGTTTCTGCCGGTAGAAAGTGTCCAAACTTCTCTGCTCTGTTTGGTTTGCGAACGCGAGGAGAGTTTATCGTAGCGAATTTCAGGGTTCAATTTTGGACATTTTGAGTGTCGGAAAGCGAAAACCGATTTTCTTATTTTTCTTAAAAGAAAACGGCTTCTGGCGGAAACAAACTACATCAGGTATCTTTCCTACCTAATGGGTATTTATGAGCAAAAAATGAAGGAAATCGATTTTTCAACTTCTGCCACAAAATCCAGATTTTGCGTGGTTTTCCCTGACCGCCGTTCTTAAAAGGTAAAAATTGAAAGACTTGATGATGATGCGAAAAAGTTTCAAAAAATAGTGGCTCGCAAAAAGAGGCTCGCGGCTCGCCAAAAAACTCGCGATTCGTTTCCGGTTTGTTTGGGCGGTTGTGTGTATCCACAGGAGATGCAAAATTGGTAACCGTTATACGCTAGCGAAACCCGGAATGCAAAAATATTTTTGGATACTTTGTGTTGTTGCATTGTTTGTAATTCAAGTGATAAAGGGAAATTTTGCTGACTGGGCGAATGTTTAGGGCGAATGAAGAAAACATATTCACATGGTTTGTTTATTTTTAGTAGTGATAAAATTGCTGACAGTTCTGCGGTGTTGGGGATACCATTGAATTAAATAAGTTACGTCTTTGAAAATATTGCTGACATGTGATCGGCGAATTCGCGGTAATGTTAGTTTTTATGTGAAGGTATTTTAGCGTGATTTCTTTCTGCTTGGATGGGACGAATTTCAACTTCAAATTGGTATGTGAGATTAATTCTAGTTTGAATTTTATAGAGGTTTGATTTTAATATTGGGATTTTATGAATGAATGTTTATAGATACGGTAGTGGAATGAATTAGTTTTAAACGTTAGTTTGTATGATTATGGAAAAGAGTCAGCTGTATTGTCACAAATTTGGCTGTTTACTTGAAAAGTTCATGTTATTTGAAATAGCTGAAAAGCGGCCTGATTCGCCGAGTTGTCGCGTTAAATTCTGAAGCCATTGACGTTGTTTTGTTTCTGTTTAGTATTGAATGATGTATAGATTTCGTTGAAGGGTAGTGTAACAATTCTAATGAGTTGGAAGTTGTCGAGCAGTTCGTGTCATGTTTGTTTGCGCAGTTGTATCACAGGTACCCCAAGCTCAATGGGTGTAAAACAGAGGTGGTTTAGTTTTTTTTGGTCTCGCGCTCCGCGCTCGCTGTAGCGCTTCGCGCCTTAATTGTATTGCAGGCTAGACAATATATATCATCTAACCTTTGTTCATTGTTGAGTAAGACAGTCCTTGGTTTCAAATTGTTATGGTTTTTTCCCCTTAACTGTACTACAGGCTGTGTTGTTAAATTTGAGCGTCACGGTAACCGTTGCGTACTGGCAGCTAAATTATAGGGATTTGTATGAGAAATATTCCTGTTGATCATAAATGTACGAAAATGCTAATGAAGTCCTCCTTTGAACTCACCTATGTTGTCTTTTTGTCGTTTCTTGTGTTCCTATGGGGTTCTAGCGGCTGTTTGAGGCTTTTATGAGCGGTCGGTACATAGCGTGCAGCACCGACCGAGGCTTTTTATGAGCGGTCGGTACATAGCGTGCAGCACCGACCGCTCATAAAAAGACTCACACTTAGACTTACACCCAGGGGGGGGGGGGGGGGGGGGGGGGGGGGGGGGGGGGACATGGCGGACGATGGCGGACATGACGTGCGTTTGTGTTCGTTCAGAAATATTTTGGCGATTCCACGTTCAAACATATATGGGAACGATTCGGTCGCTGTTTAACTGAACTTTGGTCATTGTGGAGCACCATGGATGAAAATTCCACAGCAAACTCCCGTAGAGGTACGTTTCTCGAATGATTGACAGATTTCTTTACTTGTGCGATCATGTATAGCGGAAAAGCGGCAAGATCAAAGGGCGCTGCCTGCCCCCCTGCTTACACCAAATATACTACAGTGGTGTTGAACATCTGATTCTCAGGGTTATGAAGTGATGAAACATTTGCTACTAGGAATGGCTTCAACTCGATAAGGGACTGGTCATAAAATATTATAATGGGGGGTGGGCTGGAAAAATAAGGGGGGTGGGTTACTGTTTTCATGCATGTAAAAAGGGGTGGGCTTAGCAAAAGCCATGCATCATTAAAGGGGTGGGGCATGTAATATTTCTGCACATGTTTTGCTTCAAATGGTGTCTTTTGACAATATGCCAGTAAAACTGGGAAATGTATTAACAGTAAAAGCACAAATCTTAGGGGCGGACCATTAGATATCCCTGGAGGGGGGGGGGGGGGGGGTAAAAAAATTCCAGTGCATGATATTTTTTTCCAGCCTGAGTTGTCTGCAGGATTTTTTTTTTTAGGAGAGCAAGCTCTGCACGAATTTTTTTTTCACAGATTTTCTTTATAAATCTTTGCAAGATCCACAGGTTTATTTATTCCCAGGTAAATCCATTTATTCCATATTAAGGTGACTCCCTAGAGTATTTACAAATGACCTACACTAACTGACATGAGTTAGAAAGGAAACCCCAGTTATTTTGCCTTTGATGTTTCGTTCCCGATATTTACCAGTAAGGAAACTGATATAATTACAGTTATTTATAGGTGTTACTTTTTTCGTAGAGGCCGTTGCCATGGCAACATAGCATCTAAAGAATGGCACATTTTTGCTATATTCTATCTTTATTCCTTATTTTTTTTAGTTTCCTTCGGTGAAATTTCTTTAAATTTTGCCATCTTATGAAACTGAGTTTGCCTGGCATTTTGGAGGGGAAAACCTTGTGGTTTTTCAGACGATTTTGCCAATATTACTTCATTTGTTATTTTAAACAATAAAACTTACTTGCTCTGACAAATTTCTTCAAGAAACGGTCATGTGATGGGTAGCGTTTCTGTCTTGAATTGTGCGAATTTTCAAAAACATTTACCGAAGGAAATGCGAGAAAATCCACGGTTAATTTTGACTTTTTTGGCCATGCTGACGTCATAAAAATCAGAAAAACACGCGCGGTTCGAGGATTTTCCTTTGAGCGCGCGCAGATTACTACAGCTTTCGTCAACAGCGCGCGCTCGGTCATAAAACTATAGGGAGTCACCTTAAATTACAGTTAATACGTAGATACGTACATTAGAGTAGATTCTATACGTACATTAGAGTAGATTCTATTATTAAAGATACAATGTGGCAACGGAAGCTCTCCAGCGTCTTCTGTCCTGGGCCATCCTCTCAAGCTGCTTCCAGGAGTGTCCAGTCTTCTGTCCTTTTCAAGCTCACACCGCCAGATGTTCTGAAGCCTTTCTTTCTTCGTCTGGCCTTGGGGGTTCCACTTCAGGACTTGTCGGATATATTAAATTGCTACAAGATGGTTTCCATAGAGTATGGCCGAGCCATCCCCATCTCTTTATTTTGTATTTTGGAAGGTTTCTAGCCTGCGGGTTTTTTGGGGGGTTGGGGGGTGGGGAGAAGAAGGAGAGCTTGCCTGGATGTCTCAGAGTTTTGAATATCTGCGCTAAAAAAATCGACGCGAAATGCTGATTGGTGGAAATTAATTAATTGATGACGTCTTCCCTTAATAGCAAACATGACGCTTTGATAGTGTTTATCACTCATGCAGAAAACTTAGTCCAGGTATTTTTGGAAGTAAACTTCGGAGACGCACGTACTAAATATTTCTTTCTGTTCAGCGCTTTGAAAATGCTTTCCAAAGAGACCTCTCTCGAGTCAAACGGTACGGTAGCTCCAGAGAAACAGCTTTTTTTCGCCGCAGACATCAGGGGCACCCAACGGATCGTTTCGGTGTAATATCTGTTCGGAAGGCCTATAATCGCCTAGGATATTTGGTTAGGGAAATGTCATCTCGAACTTTCTTAATATGGGAAAATTAATGCCTTTTGTTTTCGGAGAGATAAAAATGTCGTTTTGGGTACAAAAATAGATCAGCTAGGATTTTCGGAAAGGCAAATTCAGCTCATAAATTCGGGTAAAAGATTTCAATCCCTAAAATTGTCTGAAGTTTGAAAGTTCAGCTAACGTATCCGAAGAGATACATTTTTCTTAGCGTTTAAAAATAAGCCATTGAACTGCACAAAAAGCATAGTTATAACGTAAAAACGACGTTCCGACACTACAATGTCGTCCGGTGACGTCACGCTCTAATTTATGACAATGTTGCATTTTAAAATTTCATTGAAAACACGTTTGTATATTATACACACATCGCGGCTTGCCAGTTACAAATTCCCATACGCGATATGCCTGGATATGGTTTTATTCTCGTTCTTTCACCCGCAATCGATGAGATATAAAGCTTAGGAATCGGTCCATGGAACGCGGAGTGAAATAAGAAGGGGAAATTATGAAGACATTACACGACTTACACATGATGACGGACAAACGCTAGATCAGATGCTCTTGCAGATAAACACAGTGGACGGCCGTGGTAAGACTTAAACTGAGTTATTTGGCTTGCCTTGACCTTGAAATAGTTCGACTTTGAGAAAATGTACATGTCATTCCTTTAGTGATATACATCAAGCTTGAGAAAACCGAAGAAAAAATATTTTTAACACACTGGGAAACCGGATACATCACTTCTGAGTTCGGCGTACGTGCTTATTACAATTTTTCCTCGCACCACGTTCACACCTCCCGCCGGCATACTTTGACAGCTTTTGCCTTTTGTGACCAATAAGTAATGGTCATCTATATTATCGGAAACCAATTAGATAGGAAACCAATCAAAATCTACCTACCATTTCCGCAAGAGTACGTGACGTCACCGGACGACATTATAACGCTCGGCCTTCAGACGTTCTTCTCGCCTGCCCACGGGGGGTTAGAGCGAGGAGACGGCTGACACTTCAGACTATTCCGACACCTACAGGAAAATTTTGTCGTTGGGTGCCCCTGAGACATGCCAGCTCTGGGAAATATTACACACTGGCTTTCGTCATAAATATGCAAAATTTCCTAACAAACCCTTTCGATAGAGATGTTTTTCGATTCGATCCGTTTTATAGTACTTTTCGAGAAACGACTTTCGAGCGTGTGAGATCGAATACAAATCATTGCGTTACGTAGAAAATTGAGACGACCACAAAGTTTCAATTGACCAAATTTTGACAGCTCAAACAGCCGGAAACGGTTTTGAGGGGCGGCATTCAAAATTCTGAGATAATTATTAAATGGCAATACAATATATTACAATACCATAGAATACACACGTATACTACCAATAGTATACAATGTGTGGTTCTGGAAAATATCCATATCCGCAACCGAAGGTATTTTTTGGGTTTGACCCCCCACCCTGGAATTTCCATTTATTAAAGCTATATAATTTCCTTTTAAAATATTGGCTTTTGAGACCCACTTCCCCTTGGAATTTCCAATGACCTTCCTTGGGGTGAGTATGGAAATTTTCTGGAACCACATAATGTATAAAAAGACCTTAAAATCATGCATCATATGAATTTTTTGACAGATTATTATGACAGAGCTATTACAGATTACAGATTTAATACAGATATTTATATTTACGGTTTAACTTGTTGGTTACATAATAATATCAAAGAGGTTTGTAGAGATTTCAGTATACGCTGAAAATATGTTAATATTGAAATTATTTATTTACTGTCTTTATATTTCTTAATATATATATTGTTTTGGATATATGTGCCTTTTATATAATTTATAGAAGAGAGAGATCATATTAAATTTCAAACATCCAGATAATATAATGTTGCGTGGATGACTTTGGTCTATATAAACCTGTTTCAAAACAAATATTTTTGGAAATTTCTACTTTAATATAAACAGCAAACCTAATTGATTCTACAATCAAGAGGTTCATCAACAATCAAGCCACCGACAGTAGATCCAGCGAGAAAAAAGAACATTACAGTGAAAACGAAGAAAACATCAGGATCGTCATTCCGTTCAAGGATCAGAAATCTGCCGACAACACAAAGAAACAACTACAACACCTTGGCAGCAAAATTGGAACACGTTTACAACCCGTGTTTACAAGCCGCAAAATCGGAAGCCTCCTAAAATCCAGGGAACCGAAACCTAAGCTCATCAGCGAGCAATGCGTCGTGTATCATTTTAAATGTGGTCTATGTGATATGGACTATGTTGGTTACACCAACCGACATTTACATCAACGCGTTGCGGAACACGGCTCACTGAATTCATCAATTGGAAAGCACATGCACGAGGATCACGGAATGTCAAAACCGAATTTGAATAACAACTTTTCGGTACTTAAGAAGTGCCGAAATAAATTCGACTGTCTTATTTATGAGATGCTCATAATCAAAGAATTGCAACCAACTTTAAACGTGCAATCAGACTCCATCCGCGCTAAGTTATTTGCATAACTTAAAAGACTCCAAAAAAAAATGCCAATTATTTTCACTAATTTATATTCATGTTTCAACTAAAAATTTTCACTCTTCCCTTGATAATGATGATAGAATCATCGAAACGTCGGACAGCAATAATTTTTGTATTTCTACTAAAATGCTTTAGCAAACCTTTAGTCATTGAATATAAACAGTAAAATTATATTTAAAGATATTGATACATGTACAATGATAATAGACCTTTTAGGCAGGTAATTTTTGACAGCATTTGACTCTATCTGAAGTTGTTTTAAATACATAAATTTTACTATACTGTACCAGAGAGCATGTCATACTCTCATATGTTCCAGTTTGAAAAATATATGTACATATGTTCCAGTTTGCTTGCAGGAATTTTTTTTTGATGGTCAGCTGCTAGCAGGATATTTTTTAGACAATTTTCCTTTGCAGGAATTTCTTTTTGGTAATTGTCACCCCCCCTCCCGGGATATCTAATGGTCCGCCCCTTAATTGTGTAGTTTCAGAAAATATCCATACCCCCACCACAGAGGGAATTTGTAAAAGGACCTCCTACCCCCAGGAACTTCCAATTTTCTTTCATACAAACTCTGTAATTTTGTTCTTTCTCTGCCACCCCTCCCCTCCAGAATTTCCAATTTCCTCCGTGTTATCACATTATAAAATACCATAGTGCATGTGTTCTCCTTCCTCTATCATACTTGTCCAGTTCTCTGACAAATTTATGCATAGAATTATATTGTATTAATTAGGGACTGGTCATAAAGTACAGGCTGGAAAAATTCATTTTACTAAGGCTAGTTTTATGTGATCCTACCTTTATTTACTAGGGGTGGGTCATTTCATTTTTACCTGAAAAATGTGATCGGTTACAATATGCGAGGAAAGAAAACGAAAGAAACGCGATATATGTACCTGACATTGAAGATCCTGGCTTAGAACATACAACGGCGAGCAACGAAGAAATGTGCGAACTGTACGATTTACATATACCACGCGGGAGTGTATACCATGCGCAAGATCGCGCAGGACTAAGTCCTAATAACGACCGGAAGTAATTCTGGTTGTAACATACCGGCCCCGAATTAGCAGCTTGGCTAATTCCAAAATTAACAAAACAACCAATTACTTAAATCACGCAAAATTCATCTAATAACAAATGTTTACAGTTCCGTAAAGTTCATTTGAAATAAAGTTCGAGCAGCCCTGCACCGGTCCAAGCGGCTCATAGCTTAAACAGAGTTCTCGAGTCACACTACTTGTCATTGTCCAAGGCTCCTTCTAGAAGACATAACTTCCGGATGTCTCGGCTGAAAACAGACGAAGCTGTTTTGACTTTAACATGACGAACATTCCCATTGTTGTCTGGATACTCTTCAAGAACAAGGCCCATCGGCCAGCAACCACGTGGCGTTTTAATCGTCAAGGATGAGGACCAAATCACCGACGGCGAAATTACGGCGAAGGGAAGTCCATTTCTGTCTTGTCTGGAGCGCAGGCAAGTACTCTCTCATCCATCTTTTCCAGAATGAATTAGCTAGACACTGCGCCTGTCGCCAGCGTTTGTTGTACATGTCTTGCTTTGTGATAACAACCAGTGGAAGGCAACAATTGGACTTCATAAGCAGAAGTTTGTTCGGTGTCAGCGGCTCCGGATCGTCTAGGTGGTCACTGAGAGAGGTTATAGGCCTATCATTCAGTATCTTCTCCACCTCGCACAACAAGGTTGACAACGTCTCGTCATTGACCAACTGCTCCTTTAACAGGGCGCTCAATGTCTTCCGTGCTGAGCGGATCATACGCTCCCAGACTCCACCTTGATGACTGGCTTCCGGAGGGTTAAACGACCATAATTTGAACGTCATCCTTCCTCAGATGATTATAGATCTTGGTTGCATCCAAGCGTTCTACTGCCTCTCTCAACTCCCGTTCAGCGCCAGTGAAGTTGGTTCCGTTGTCACTGTATATATTCTGAGATTTTCCTTGACGACTGTAAAACGTTGGTATGCACAGATGAAGGAATCTGCTTCTAACGTGTGCGCGACTTCAATGTGTACTGCTCTCATGTAAATAAACAGCCGTAGCGTTTTACTTGACTGCGCCCTTGCTTAACCAGGAAGGGACCAAAGTAGTCCACACCCACGTGGGTAAACGGTGGCTCTGATGGGACTAGGCGTGCTGCCGGGAGCGGTGCCATTATCTGTTCACCAGGACGAGCATTTCGTTTGCGACAATCCATGTAGCCTGTCAACACCCTGCGTACTGCAGAAAGTCCTTGTACTATCCAGAATCTCTGTCTGATAAAAGCCAGAACTTGAGTAGGGCCACAGTGTCCTTGTTGCCGATGGCGGTTCTGGATAATCAAAGACGTCACGTGATGTCTACTTGGAAGTTTCACTGGATGCATAGCTTCAAAGGAAACTGGCGCTTTCTCGAGACGATCTCCGACTCTAATTATACCTTCAGCAAGGAATGGGTTCAATTTACGTATTGGACTAGTCCGTGGAAAACACTTTGCCTGATTTCCTGATGCTCTCAAACTCAAGCATAGCCAGCTCTTCGGGAAACACTTCACGATGGACAGCCTTGATGATGACGTTTTCGGCAGCAATAACCTCAGCAACAGTAAGAGGTCCTTTGGGAATGCTCTCTGGAACCTTGGCAACACGGCCAAGTATAAATGTTTTGAATCGTACTAGCCAAGCAATGGCCTTCCTGAGATCGTCCCAAGATTAATAACGGCAAAACAATGGCTCCATGGCATTCGCAAGGACGATTGCATTCGTACAACCTGTGGCTTTTCTCAACTCGCTGTCATCCTCGGACAATACTGGTAACTGAGAGGGTTGCACAGGCCAATCTTTCTCTTCTTTGGACAGAAACGTCGGGCCATTAATCTACAGCTTCCACCTTGTGTAGCTCGGATCCCTTTGCCTCCGCGGGAGGCGATGTCAGCAGGATTTGAATCTGTATTGACGTGTCTCCACTGGCTGGGGGCAGATTCATCATGGATCATCGCAACCCTGTTAGCACCAAAGGTCTGGAATCTGCGCGATTCGTTGCGAATATACTGCAAAACTGTGGTAGAATCCGTCCAGTAGAATGTCTCTTGTATGGGATACTCGATCTCGTTGCGAATCAGGCAATTCAACTTCACAGCAACAACAGCAGCAGTTAACTCGAGTCGAGGTATGGACACCACTTTCAGGGGGGCTACACGAGATTTACCAAGGACGAATGAGCAATGTACAACTCCTTTGGCATCGACAATTCGGAGATACGATACCGCTCCGTAACCATACTCGGATGCGTCCTGAGAAATGGTGTAACTGTACATTGTTCACTTCACCAAATCCCGGTGGCTTGAAACATCTGGGAACCGATATTGTTCTCAAACTGGAGAGGGCTCTTAGCCATCCTTCCCAAACAACAGCATCTGCATTCGGTATTTCTTCATCCCAGCCATATTTCTGTTTACACAAGCTCTGCAGCAAACTCTTGGCAGGCAGTATGATAGGTGCTACAAACCCTAAAGGGTCATACATCGAACTTACGGCGGACAAGATTCCTCTTCGAGTGGGGGCTTTTCCTTCATCCATAATTCTGAAGTTAAAGCTGTCCGTCTCCATGTCCCACTGGACACCCAACGTGCGTTCTACAGGCAGACCCTTCAGGTCCAGGTCGACGACCGATGGCGCTCTCTCCATTACTGGGACCGTGGCGATCACGTGCTTGTCATTACTAATCCATTTGGTAAGGTGAAATCCTTCTCTTGAGAGCAATTCCCGCAACTGACCAGACAATCGCACAGCTTTGTCGGTTGTGGAAACCGACTTTAGACAGTCATCCACGTAGAAATTTCGATTGACAGTGTCAATAGTTTCTACGTCAAATTCGTTCCGGTTATCTGAGGCCGTTTTCTTGAGGCTGAAACTGCACAGCTCGGTGATGACGTGGCCCCAAACAAATGCACCAGCATCTGGTAATCAACTGGTTCTTCAGTGATATCATTGTTGGGCCACCACAAGAATCTCAACGCATTGCAGTCTTCTGGAGACACTCGCACCTGGTGGAACATGCCCTCTACGTCTGCGACCATGGCAACAGGTTCTTGACGGAAACGCAAGAGGACGCCTACAAGCCCATTTGTTAAATCTGGGCCTTGTAGTAATTGATCGTTGAGTGAAGTGCCCTGAAACGTGGCTGCACAGTAAAAGACCACCCTCACTTTGTCTGGTTTCTGCGAAAGACTGGATTGTGGGGAAGATACCATGGCCTGACCTTTCCAGCTTCCAGCTCGTCACCAGGAACTTGTCTTGCATAGCCGTTTATGGTGTCTTTATACTTCTCGAAAAGGTGCGGGTCTCTCTGAAATCGTTTCTTCAAATGGCGCAACCTACCCATTGCAAACGCAATGTTTGTTTAGGAGACTCGCTGGACTGTACCTCCATGGCAGGCCTAGCTCATAGTGACCGTCTACGAGCTTTACGGAGCCTTTCATTTGCGTCAAAGCTCTTTGATCTTCAATCGACATCGCGACCTTCGAAGAGGACCATGGGCTCATTAAAGTCACTTCTAAACATTCTCTCCATTTGCTGATGAAGCATTTCGTCGTCGTGTCGAACAAAGTTCACACTGAAGCAATCACTACCGCAGGAGCCAAGTGGTCCCATCAAAGTCCAACCTAGTAGAGTATGCACGGCATAGGGTTGACCTCGTCTGCCACGCCTCTGGTCATACACCCAATGGGCTTCCGGGACGTCACTGCCAATGAGCACGGATACGTAATTAGATTGTATCCTTGGAAACTCTATTCCATTAAGATGAGGCCACTTTGCAGTGTCCTCCTTGGTCGGTACAACGCTTTGAGGTAAACACAATGTGTCTACTGTCCAGACCCTATTCAACTCAATATCTTCATTCATTTGTAATCCTCTAACAGTTAGGGAGAACTCGAATCCCTTTCGAATTTCGGATGTTCCATTAACGGTTGCTAAGGAAAGTTCCATTGTCCCTCTAATCCGAGTTTCTTCATCAAGCTCACGTTACATAATGTCACATCTGATCCAGGATCCAGCAGAGCGTTTATCACAATCTCCTGGGCTTTCTGGTAGCCTTGTTCTGGCTCGGAAATTATGGAACAGTTCTTAATGGCTTCCCGGGCCTTTCCAGTACAATGTTGTATAAGGTACGCTAGTCTTGATTCGGCATCGGCCACTCTCTTGGCAACATTCACCTAAAAATTCTTGATAAACAACCAGTAGTTCAAAGGATTTCCATCGAAGGTCATAAGCTGTCTTTTAGGCATTTCAAATCCTTGCTGAATCGAAAAGGCCATTAGTTGCATTGCCACTTGTTGCTGCCTCGATATCTGTTGCAACTGTTGCGAACCAGCAAAATCTCCACTATTGACCGCGTTCATAGGGGGCTCTGGGACTCAAGGTTGAGCACTCGGATTCAGCACTGATTTGGGGTTGTTTCTCATAACTTGTTTGGAGTCAGTGTTCTCGCTCGGTCCAACGTGAGGTTGCGGGAGGAAGTGAGTGACATGTTTCTTCTGTGTAAGCTGGTTTCAACTCTTCCTTGATTTCACGTTTGGAACATTCCGGGGTTTCATAGATTTTGTCAATCACCTTCAGTTCTTTCTTGGTATAACGTTTGGAGTATTCGGAGCTTTGATAGATTTCGTCAACTACCTTGGCTTTCTCCATCTCGCCCTCGGCTACCAAGAGAACAATCCTGCGTTTCAATTCATCTTCTTGTTCTTTAACTTCGGCAATTCGGCGTTCCAATTCCTGCTGCTTCAAGAGATTCTTTAATTCAAGCTCTCGTCGAAGAAGTTCGGCTTTGGCCTTTCTCGATCTTTCACTTGAGCACGAACTTGTCATGGAACTCCTCGACTTTCTGCTACTCGCAGCGTCTTACGAACGCGCGCTAACTTGCACCTCATCGCTATCATTTCCTTGTTGATTTAACATAACTGGGGTTTCATCCGCGTTCATGCGTTTAACCGACTGAGTCCATTCTTCAAAACGTTCATCGAATTCCTTTTTACCGGTAATTATGCTATGACAGTTGTTTAACGCTTCAGACTTCCTTTCAACATCATCAACAAATTGATAGTACTCGTCGTATGCTTGCAAACATTTCGCGAAAGCGAATAATTTTCGGCGGTTTGCATTAAGAGATCAACATCTTTGTACGACTTATTTAAATGGCCGAGATGTCCAGCACGAGATTTCTTTAATGATTGTAGTCGTTCAAACTTGACAGCTTCGGCGTCGAGGCGTGAACTTAGCTGCCGCGTCCTTTCGAATTCATCGACCGTTGACATTATTAAACTTGAAGCAACGTACAACGGCAAACCATAAAGCCGTGGCTCTACATGTCAGAAACTGTAGTAACGCACCAGTAGAAATTCAATGGTATCGTATATTTCACGCATTCACAACTTAAGTGATAACATGCTTCCTGTAGCTTCTTGTCTTCTTCTTCCTTTTTTTTTTGTAATTATTCAACCATTCCTCGTCCGCATACGGCTCGTCGGCATAAGCGTAAGCCATCCCATCCGTGCTTTCATCACGGGAAGCTTGCGACCCGTGCTCGCCTTCGTCATCTTCCACTTCGATCTCAAAATCTGTGTCGTTGTCTTCTGAATTGTAACTAGACTCGGAATTTGAGTCACTAGATGACATATCTAGCTTGAGTTAAAATTCTGTGGTTTTCGAAAATAAAACGGCTCGGAAATAACGAAAAGAATATCTACGCTCGAAGGATTCCCAGTCAAATGCTTGTAAACATGATAAATCACACTCCTGCTTTGACGTCACATTGCTCGACCCAGGACTCCCATTTGCGCGGTGGTGAACATGGAAAGCCTGACTTTAAAACAACTGTAGAAACGCGGGAATTTTATCAATCACGATAATTTTTTCGCAGACGTGATCGGGGCAATAGATAGATTTTAAAGAGAAAAAAAAAATTTTGGGGGTTAGTTGCACTTTAACTAGTCTGAAGTGTCAGCCGTCTCCTCGCTCTAACCCCCCCGTGGCCTGCCCACGGGGGGGTTAGAGCGAGGAGACGGCTGACACTTCAGACTACACTTTAACCATTAGTCGCATAACGTCCATACTTCCATACTAGTGGTTTCTAGAGCATAACGTACAAATTTCGGTTACAATATGTGAGGAAAGAAAACGAAAGAAAACGCGATATATGTACCTGACATCGAAGATCCTGGCTTAGAACATACAACGGCGAGCAACGAAGAAATGTGCGAACTGTACGATTTACATATACCACGCGGGAGTGTAATAATTTATGTATACCATGCGCAAGATCGCGCAGGACTAAGTCCTAATAACGACCGGAAGTAATTCTGGTTGTAACAATGGGTAAAAGTAGAAAAACTGATGCACGCACCGAATACTAATGAGAAGTAACATGAAAACATAATTTCTAACGTTTCCTTTTTGTTTTAAACCTGTAGAAGTAAGCTACTTTTAGTCAAACTAAATTTTAGCAGAATCAGCTAGTGACAGAACATAGAAAAACAAATTATCTAATTCGGGGCAAACCAAATACTTCACCTGCGAAATAAAAACTTGTAGATTTCTTTTTCACCGATATGCAAATTCTAATGAATACCCAGACTACCATTCGGTGTTGTCTTGTAGGGTTGGGGGGGGGGGGGGGGGGGACTCCCTTATATAAGCTATATATAGCTATGTGCGGCGCCAAAGGATATGGTTTTTGAGCCGTTTTGGTCTGAAAATAGGGTATGTTTTGTGCACTCTGGTCTGGAATTTGGTTTGGCTTTTAGACGAAACTATTTTTTCCATTAAAATCGAGGAATTTGAAGCCCTTCTCAAATGTTTACGCAAATGAAAGCCCTTCCAGGGTAGCTGAAGTCATGTATGAGAGACGTGTACTCATTTTTTTTTAGGGTATAGATTTTTTGGTCAGGTCTGAAATAGGGTATCAAAAATCACATATTTTGGTCTGAAATAGGGTAAGGGTTTCAAGAAGCGCCGGGGCCGCACACCCCCACCACAAATTTTTTTGGGGGGGCTTTACCCTTTACCCTTTTTTTTACCCCCTTTTTTTAAATTTATTTTAATATTGTCGATTTTAATATAGTTTAAAACTTCATCCCTTTGGTACAGAGAAGAAAGGAATCCTTTTTTGTGGTGATCTATCATTTCGAGGGGCTCTGGGACGAGAAAAAGAAAAAGCGGGGGAGGAGGAATGGAGGATCGAACGATGGAGTTTTCTTATTAAGTTATAAAAACGCCTGTTAGTTAGTCATTGTTTCCATCAGGTTAATTATGGTGTAAAAATAATAACCAGGACGACACTACTGCTTTAGACAAGCTTGCGATTTCTTGTGTGAACGGCTAACATTGCTGTTTATTTCTACGAACTTTTAGCGTGTCCATGATGTCTCGGGGATCCGGGGACAATTATTCGAACTCATAAAAAGTCCCTAAAACTTCAATTTGCATCTACTGCCAATTTCAGCAGAAAGCAGCTGCTATCGACTTATGACATTATAAATACGTGCGTGCTACAGATAATTATGCAATAATACGTCTTCCTCAAACTAAACTGACTCCTGTCTTTTAGCTTCATCGTATCGTCTGTCCTGTTTTGGCGACATGCTGATGAATTAATCACCTTATAATCACCTCGTTGTTGATGCTGAGTTCAGCTGCTCAAAACGCTGCGGTGAGTATAGTTCTTTATTGTTTTTACTTGAACATCCAAATCATGTTTATTTTGTTGTTATTATTATTTTATTGTTCATTACCTCATGAACAATGTTTGCAGTCCTCTATTTCAAAATAATAATTGTTTTAACACAAACGATTATCAGGTCACTTAAGCGACAATTTAGATAAAGTACACTACCGGTAACAATAGCGAGCAACATATTCAGACAATGCCCATATAAAACTATCACGATGTAAGTTCCAAAATCGACGATCTTTGACCAATACGTAGAATGAAATTGCATGAGTCCCTAAATACATATACACATAGTATTTTTTAACGAGCGAAATATATATCTTTGACGCTTTTTTTATCCGACGTGAGATTGTCATCCGTCCTCGTCGCACCATGCGAGCGACGCATCAGTCCTTAAGGCCAATAACTAGAGCTTGTATTTTATAAGCGGGGATTCAAATTATCCCGCCTGTTAATTGTTAGCGAGAGATATGTTTTTCCCCACTAATTTCGTACCTCGTAAGTGTGCTAAATTATTGTCTATTTAGAAGTAGATATTCAAATTATATATATGTTGAGACTGAGAACGTCTGGCCATTAGTTTGAGTTCAGTTTATATTTAAGAGGTGTCTCAAATGATATCCCTTTTTGCATGCCAAAAAAAGTTGTTTCTTAAAAGGCCGTTTACACGACAGAAAAATTGGGTACTGACCCATCAAAAAGTGGTATGGACCGGAAATTTTTTAGCCGTTTACACGGTTGATATTTTAATTGGTACGGGTCGGATAAAAAGTGGCCTAAGGACCAAGTACGGAAGTTAGTGTTTACACTGAAGTTTTTTGGGGACCGGACCAATTTCTAGTATGATCCTTCGGTGACTGGCACAGCTGTGTGCTGATTACTAGCATGCGTGAGTCCCGTAGAACAAAATGGCAACGTACGACTTATCAGTTCTCGTGCGTTTTTTTCTGTCCAAACGGAAATCGGCTGGACGCGACAATGTTAACAATGTGAATCGTCCAATGAGAAACGCAGCTATGACTTGAAAATTTACATCGCTACTGAAATAATGCAGAGCAGCTCGGTCAACGGATGTTTTGTAGAGGTTGACGGCCGGAATACAGAGAGATTAAGCCACACGTTCTACGGCAAACGTCAACTTGCACTCGATTTTCTTTACTTTTCATCTAATCGGTAAATAAATCCATTAGAAAATCGAAAATAATTCACATGTTCACGATAAACGCGAAACTACTCACTTTGACGTACAAACGGCAAACGACAGGACGGCAAAAGTGGGATTTTTGCCGCTTGTGGGAAAAACAAACGTGATGCTTAATAATCTCTCTATTACCGTTTTTACGGGGGAAAGGATGTGAAATTCGGCATTTTTTCTGTATGTATTTATAGAATAGCTATCGTGGCTTTCAAGTTTGAGGAGTTCGAGGGCGAAAATGGCAAACTTTGAGAATTACAGCTCATTCATTGAAAACAGGTTGGCTTCATTTGGCATTCTTGGACTGTGCAACCTTTCACTACGCTTTATAAGGGTTGGGAGCGATTTTAGAACTATGTCTATTTTCGCTCCTAGAACAAAACTAACACGGAAATATGTTATAATTTTCACCAGTATTTGACAACCAAAACATGTAATCAGATCGCTCGGGGTAGGAGACACGCTTTAGGAGATAAACGGAGACATTGAGATTCAGCAGTAATTATTGGAGATATTTTTATGGTTTTTATTGGAGTCAGGAATTATAACGTAAGTTTAGCTTTAGCTTTGACCTTCACTATTCATTTCGTTCAGTGCTCGTTTTACTTTCATTTTAGTCATTTCTTTACGTAACGCATATTACTGTAATTTTTAGTTCTCACCGCATGCCTTCAAGAATCAAGAGAATAAATCATCTTTAGATCAGTGAAGTGTGCTGTTTGATCACGGCGAACTCCGACCGATACTTCCCTCGCAAGGACTCGACTCGGGAACGCGACAGTATGATAAAAACATTAAATATTTGATAATTTCGGATCAGGTTTTATTTATTTTCAGTCGCTTCTAAGGTTCGGGCTTCCTGTGTTTATATATACCATGTATACCCAGTATTTATCTGTATAAATACCGGCCCAGGATTTATCTCTTTAAATCCCTTTCATTAGGGATGTAAGTTAAATAAGGTTCTTGAACAACAAAGGAAATTGTGTGAATCATGAAATAAGGTTAATCTAGCCTGCGTAGCTGGCGGTCTTGTGGGCGCGCAAAGTAAAAATTCCGAAGCGGCGGCGGAGCCGCGAGAGTCTGAGTCCCCTCCCCAGACTCTCGCGGCTCTGCCGCTCGCTTTCGCCGCTTCGGAATTTTTACTTTGCGCGCCCACAAGACCGCCAGCTACGCAGGCCTAAGGTTAATCTTGAAATGCTCGTCCGTCTTTGCTGACGTCATTGTTTACATTTTGTATTTTAGATATTCAACCCATTATAAAGAAAGGAAACGGCTTGAAACTGCGCGCTTCAAACGATGCATTCCATAGTTGCAACTTGTACAGGCGTTTGTATGGGTGTGTGGCAACTCTATCCAACAGCCGTTATTTCATCGAATTTATCAGGGGGGGGGGGGGGGGGGGGGAGAAAGCCGGCACTTTTCTTTGAGGACATAGCGGTGCCGGGCAACAGACCAACAGTGCGAATCCTGTGTCAATCAAGCCGTTGCTAAGAATGACGTCAACCAAAACTCCATTGTTTTCTAACCCGGGAAACTATTTCAAGCTCGCAGCGTAGAGCTGCATTGGAGCTGTTCGCGTGTAACCTGCAAACACAGCTCTGGCGGATTTTTGGCCTGAACTCGGCAGCGTAAAACAACAAGCGAAAAATCCGTCAGAGCTGCATTTACATGCTACAGCTAGCGAGAGGATCCAGCGAGAGTCTTTCGGATACGGTCAGTAGTGCTACTACTGGAACGGGAAGTGAAGTCGGATGAAAATGTTTATCGTAATACATGAGGCGAAGCGAAATCAGACAACAACGAAAAAAACACGTCTTCGTTTTCGAGCGAAAACAACCAAGGAAAAACACATTTTTGTCATCATGCATACTAATTTTAGGTGTGGATTTCTTGCCTGAAAAGCTTTTTTATTGTCAATAAGTTCCCGTGGGACAATCCTCTTAGCAACTAGTCTGACTAGTTGAGTGCTACTGCACACGCTCGGTTGCCCGGCACCGCAATGTCCGTAATTATGCAAACCATTTATAAGGAGTTTTTCCCCCCCCCCCTTCCCCCTGGAATTTATAAATAATTTGTAACGCTAAATTTAATATTCGATCAATTTATACTACTGATAAGGTCAAAGAAGGCCGACGTAAGCAAATATCCTAATACCAAATTATATTCATTTCTCGTGACATATTCGCCAACATTATATCGATCATTGTATAGGTAACCGTGGAATAACCAGTAAATATCATCTAGCTCTTTCGCGGTTGTTTGGGGTAATATTTTGGAAATTTCTAAAGAATAAATAAATATTTTCCACACAAAAAATTGCATCTTTTTGGGTAAGTTGTGAGATGGGTTCTTGTAGGTCAGCCTTGTGCTCAATGAACTTGTCCAGGTAATTGACAGTTCCTAGTATTCGAAGCACACCTTCTTTGACTACTGGGGGTGGCATTTCATTGATGGCTCTGATCTTCTCAGGGTCCGGTTTCAAACCTTCGGAAGAGAATAGGTGTCCAACATAACTCACTTCTGGAACCCTGAGTTTCACTTTCTTGGGGTTGAACTCCAGTCCTATTTATCTGCTCTTGTCAAACACTCTTCTCAATTTCTCGTCAATTTCACTTTGATCTTGACCATGTAGGAAACCATCCACTATAATTTCGACAGGAATTCCTTCAAACGGAGTCTGTCCATCTCTCCTTGGTAGATTTCAGGAGCTGGTGAGATACCAAAAGGGGGTCTCATCATCCACTGGGAGTTGCCAGTATCCACTGCATGCATCACGTGATGTGAAACTCTTTGTACCTGAAAGTCGGTTAGCAACCTGTCCAACTTCTTCTATACAGTAACCATTAGTGGGGTCGTTTGAGTGCCTTATTAAGGTCTAAATTAGCGAGAAAAGTTTAACACAACGTTTCGATGTCGCCATGACATCATTTTCAAGTGACAAAATAAAAAAATCAAACTGTCTTAATATATACAGTGTGAGGTGATAAAACATAACAATAAGTAACGTAATTAGCATTGTGCATGGTATCTATGTCTAAACAAATAGTTTTGCGCGGATGGAGTCCGATTGCGTGTTCAGGTTGGGCTTCTTCTTCTTTATGAACAACATCTCATAAATTAAACAGTATAGTTTTCCGAAACGATTACTGGACATTCAATAAGGGATTTATGGTTAATAATTAACAACCGTGGGAAAATAATATCTGCTCTTCAGAGCCAGCTAGCAGTAGCCTGAGTATCAGGCCTTCCTTAGGGGAGGGGTAGAGTAGAGGAGAGGAGGAGAGGAAGGCCTGACACAAAGGCATTCATCGGCTCATGTTGCACGTCCAAATTCTGGACGTTGCGTTGATTGGATAACACACAAAAGGCTATTACGTCACATCACCGTACCAGAACTTGAAGAAATCGAAGTGGAGCCATTGAAAGCCTTGTCGTAGAAAGGAATAGGACGAATAGCCTGCGAATACAGCCGCCTTCCATCGCGCCCCTCTCGGTGCTAACTGGCTACGAAAAGAGCCTAATATACCAGCTGCTGCCGAAACTCCTGTCCCAGTATTGCCAGTTAACGTTTGATGAAACTGGGGAAAGTAAGACCTATGTGCTTGTAGTTTCACGCGGTTCCAGAACAAGGTCGAGCTCAGATAATTATAAAAGACAGCCGGATCGCTCGATTGAATTGATGCAAGAAATGAGTCTTAGCGTCAGAAAAATAATATTTATTATATATTTTCTCCAAATGAAACTAGCTTCTTGGTTGTCTCTAAAACGAAGACCGAAGATCGAAGACCTAAAACCGAAGACCGAAAAACGAAGACCTCATCACTTTTAGACCTGTCAAATTACAGGCGGATGAGCCTGGCTTACACGCTTTGAAAGACGCAAAAATAAAACGAAATCGATGGGGTCTTCGTTTTGTAGAATAGGCCGGATCAAACTACAAAACGAAGACCCTCGCTAAAAAGCTTTACCAGACGTCAAGGACAAGAATTCGATGGGGTAAATGTCAATGGGTAGAGCTTTGACTATGCCAGAATGGCAGAATACCAGTGTGGCATGGCTTGAGGTTTGCTTCATAGTTCAAAGAGCTTTGACTAGCCAGACCACAATGACAGAATACCAGGGTGACATGGCTTGAGGTTTGCTTCATAGTTCAATAGTCCTTTTTCGATATGTTTGGACGAAGTTGACTGGACCCAAGTTTGTAAAATGAAAACGAGGCTGCGAAGACGCGCGAAAACTCAAAAAAAAAACTTGCAGATAAAAAAGATGGCGAACTGTTGTTCAGTCGCAGGTTGCACTAATAACTCTAGAAACCGTCCGGAAACATCCTTTCATCTTTTTCCCAAGGATCCTGTTTTACGGAATAAGTGGAAACGATTCTGCCGGCTGGCTGATAAAGCCTTTGAGACGCAAGAAAATCCGCGGATTTGTGGTGTACATTTCCAAAAATCTGATTTCAAGCGATCTTTTAATGGACGAGTTGATATATTGGCGGGAACTCGTCCTTCCATTTTAAAGGTCACTGTGTCAAACCTTTCTCCAAGAGATATTAGACAAGAGAATCGGAAAAGAGCGACAGATACGGATGATGGTACTGGTGATAATGTGAAAACAGCCCGAAGAAAACTTGATTTTTCGACCGTTTCCGTTTCCGAGGCTATCGAACATGACCACAACTATTGCAGCTAAGAAGGTTTTCATGACAAGTCTACCCAAGCAAATTTCGACCTTCCTCTACAACTGGAAAATCTTCAGCAAGAAATGCAAGAAATACGAAGACAAAACGAGGAACTGAAGGCAAAGCTTGAAGACAAGGAAAGCCTGAAACGAGAGCTGTTTATGGAAGACGTCCTCAAGAATGATGACTCGGTAAAATTTTACACAGGTGTACCTACTCTAATCAAACCATTTTGTAGGAACATGAAATACTGAGATAGCAATAAAGCTACTGATGTCGGGTACCAGAAGGCCCCAACCAAGAACAAACCTGGCAGGAAAAGGACTCTGAGTCCCTTTCAAGAGTTTATTTTAACCCTGGTTCGACTAAGATTGGGTCTGTTTACAAATTTTATTTCTGATATTTTTGGAATGTCACCTGGTTCAGTTAGCAAAACTCTCAACCTGGATCTGTTTCTTAGCCAAGATATTTAAAGATGCTCTTCTCATTTGGCCTTCCAAACAGCAAATATCAAGTAATCTTCCTAAATCATTCAGGAAATTTCCCACTGTTAGAGTTGTTATAGACTGCACGGAGATATTCATTGAAAAACCTACAACACCAAGTGCACAGAGAGCTACATGCATGGAGACAACTATAAGCAGCACAATACTGTTAAAACTCTTGTAGGAATTTCTCCCAACGGAATGTTCATCTTTGTTTCCAAGCTGTGGACTGGAAATACAAGTGACAGACACATTACAGAACATTGTGGTCTACTGGATCTTTTACAACCAGGGGACTCAGTGATGGCGGACAAAGGCTTCAACATAAGAGACCTTGTAACAAGAAGAAGGGCATTACTGAATATACCACCCCTTTGCAAAGGTAAATTTGTCAATGAATCACACTCATGCATACAAGACTGATTGAGAACAGAAATGATGTGCGTGTGTAAAGATGTACATTGTATAATCATTGCTTATGCATAGAACATCAAGATACTTTGCAGATGTTTTTCCATGCCAGAATCAGTTCCAAGGTGATCAGGTTTTATTTGTCAAGGGACTGAAGTGTGTTTGTATGTGTGTGGGCAGGGGGTGGGTAAGAGGTGGGGGTGGGGAAGGGTCTTAGCACTGATTGTACACAATCCAGATAGATAACTTTATTTTATAGATGGTATTTCCACTCAGGATACAAAATCAATTTACAAAATGATTCAAAGTGGAATTAATTATAAAATGTAATTACAAAATTAATATAGAAGCTCTAATCTTGTTTCAAACCTCTTGGCTTTGTATTTCGTCTCGTTTTGTTTGTCGTTTTTTTAATTCCTGCCACACCTTCCTTTTATTAAGAAATCCATTTTATAAACATATTTTTGAAACAATACCCCTAATATAATTTTTTTATCTTCAAGGTAAACAACTGTCCACAAAGGCAGTCAAGACAACTCGTACAATTGCCAGCGTTCGTATTCATGTGGAGAGAGAGCCATCGAAAGACTGAAAAACTTTAGAGTTCTACAAGGAAATTTACCTCTAACTGTACTTGACATAGCTGATCCAATACTGATAGTGTGTGCTGGTCTCTGCAACCTGTTACTACCCCTTGCAAAGTAGACATTCAGTTTTCACAACTTTTAAGTTGATATATGTCAGCTCACACATGGTTCAAATCACATTTTAGGTAAAGTCACACATGGGCTGCAGGTGGAATACATGACTCATCGATGGGATGCTAGTGCATCACAGGATTCCCCCAGCATTTTTTAGGATTTCCCTAATGTATCATGTTGTATCACTTGGATCCATTTTTGTACCTGGGTAGAGTACCCAAGGAGCGGAGGGGGGGGGGGGGGGGGGCGTACTCGACCCAAGTTTGAGTAGGGGTGTGCCACCCAGGCTGTCAAACCCTGATCCTGTTTAAGACAAAAAATTGTACTTCACCTACCCCATTTATGACATGAAATGATAATACAGACTGTTTTAACATTGCATCTGACAGTGTTGTCGACACTGATATCATTTTTTTGTCCGACACATGGTTGGACGCAGCCTGGCCTGCAGAAAGTGTCAAGTAAAATATTTCCTGCTGGCAACCGAAGGGCCCCATGTACATGTACCCTGTCTATGACAGCGTCAAGCCAAAAGGTTAAACCCGTACCCTATTGGGCGGCACATCCCTGGAGAGCTATGTTACCACCACCCCTACCCCCCCGGTAGAGTGAGACATGGTGGAGTTTAGTCTCTTTCCTAAAGAGAGAACACAACAGGTTGCAGAGGCCAGCATCTAACCTCCAACACTCTCATCTGACATTGGAAAGTCCAATGCACTAACCATTACAATACCGTGCCTCCACACTGACACTATTCAATGCCAATAACAAACATGTAATAATAAGGATCAGAGAAGGTAAAAACTTGTAATGGTACATTATCACAACTGTAATCGGTGTCATTGGTTATTTACCATGATTACAATCTCTGTTCAAATTATTGCATTCTACTTAGATAAAGACTTGTAAATTTTCTTGGTTAGCAACTCCTCTACCATATAGTTAACATAAAATAATCTGAGCTTGCTTTTTATGACATTCCATAAACCCTCGTCAAAGGAAACAGCAATAATAAGAGTGCCTTTGTTTGTGTATATCACCAATTCAGCATTATGGATCCCACTGATTCCCATTAACCCATGGATTTGATAGTTCCACTTTGTTTCAGACTTGAGTGTTAAATTTCCCTCATCATCTTCCTCTAAAAATGTTGCTGCTGCAATAGAAGGTAACAAATTCCGTTTGGAATAAAGGCTTTTAGCTTCCACTATACACTGTAGTCTTTTGAGGACAGCATTCACACCTTCGAATACCATCTGGACTAGCCCCTAAAAATGGCATTGATTTGCTGACAATAAGACCAGATTTGTCAACAATGGCTGATTTGTGTTTCCTTGAAGTTTTCTTTAAGTATTGATTTATAGCTACAGCCTCCTTTTCATTAAACCCAAACAAGTTGCTCTGGAGCTGAATCACTATTCAAGGGACAGTAATTCATTAAATACTTTACAGTATTTCTACGATCAATAGATTCACGCAGGTAGCACACTGTGTAAAAAGATGATGCTGTCACTCTCCCAGCACGTTGGACAAACCAGAACTGTGATTCTGACTGTCCCAGTGCTTGATCATTAATCATTTGTATTTGTTCATCTGTGATGTTAATTGAGTGTAGAAATTCCTCAGCTAATCAGTCAAGAATTTTATCTAATTCTAATGCTCTTCTCTACAGCAAACCTGTTTGCATACTCTTGTAATGAATAAACACAAAGACCTGTAACAATCTCTTCCTTAACTACATTGTTAATGTCAGAAATGTAGTTTACCAGTTTACCTTCAGATGTTATTTTTTGTGGCAAATTAGGGAGGAATGGTACAACAACTGCATCCCTGCACACATCAACGAGTTTTCTCTTAAACTGCATGCGAAGTCCCATTATGTCATATGAGGCAGTCATTGGCTGAAAATTACTCAGTGATGGTGTGCTTTTCATCTTTTTACCGTATTCTGGCCGTCCCACATCAAGTTTAATGACAGGGAGACACCCTTCAATTCTTTTTCCCTTCCGTACCCAAGTACATACTTTGCTAGTACATGCTTGCATTTCTGCATTGATAACAGTTGAAAGTAGGTCAAATAGGGCTGCTGCTATGTGTCTACATCCTCCATCAGCACTAATAAGCAAAGAAGCATAAATTAATTTGGCTATTATTATTATTAAGTATTATTATCAATAATATGAATTATTATTATTGTTACCATTACTATTCACTATTACTTTGACCATATCATTATCATTACAATCCACGGTACGGAAAAAGATGGCGCCGCGCGCGGAATTCTGGTTAAATCGACCAAATCGGGCCAAGGTCATGTCAACAAACATGGCCGCGGGTCAAGAAGGTCGGCGCGTAGAGCAAGACGAAAATGTTATTTACGGTGCTAATTTAGCGAAAGACATCGATTTTTTAACTAAAGCAGAAGCGATAAGGGGTTGAAGTGTAGGAGATATAGAAATTTAAGCAATCGCACCTTGAAATAGCTAAAAAACAAGTAAGTTTTCAAGTCGCTTTGTAACTTTGTTTCATTGCTGACACTTCGATGACTAATACAACCATTGAGTAAAATTGAAATTGAAAAGGTTCTTTCTATTTGTGACCATAAAGAATTCAGGTATACATCAAATATGGCTGGGACAAGAAGCTGCTGGTGGATCCAGAGGGCAAAGTGTCCGAACAGAGAAGAAAACAGATCGAAAGGGAGATTGAGAATCCAGGGCGCAAAGTTTACTCGAAGGCGAGGGAATCCTCCGGACAAGACACGTACTGAGGGATATACAGAGCCACTGAATGCAGTCATTGGAGCCCATGTGTGTCGGGTTCAGCTTGAACAAGACTGTGCAAAGAGCAATGACTGCATTCTTCAATCCTTTGTTCCCGAATTAAATAAATCTACAGGTATTTCTTACTAAGAAAATATATTAGTTTTGTTAATTTGTTTCTCCTAGTTTGCAGTGCAATTCTTGACAAAAAATCCTTAAAAAATATAAACTTGGAAGTGTTAACAGGACAAGTCCCAGTCTTTCAGAACTTGTTAGCCCTCAGGCAGTGGGAAATGCTTTGGTACAAAGCTGCTGTGAAGTTAGTTTGTGTGTGAGGAAATTCATTCATAATACAAGGGCAGATCCAGTGGTGGTGAATTTGGGTGGCTAACCACCCCCCTGTTATCTAATTTAAACAATCAGCTCTTGCTACATGCTGTCCATAGAAAAGATGTTCACTTTTTCTTACAATAAATAAATATTCACCTGCAATAAATATTTGGGTTTCCGTTAAAATATTTTACTAATAATTTGTACATATTCTTGATTTCGAAATATGTGTATAGTATTATCTATTTTCTCTCATAATAAATAATATGACAATTCAATATTTATTTGCTGTATAACTTGTCTTGGGATTTTCTGAAGGGTAACCGAGGGCTTAATAAGCCCTTAAAATATTTCCAAGCCCTCCTCAACATCTTCCCTGGGCAATCTTTTTCTGACATCATATTGAATTTGAAATTATTTTATTTAAAAATGGCACAGTTGCTTTATCTGTAAGTTTGTCAGACTAAATTAATTTTCAGTAAATTTATGCTAATGAGAGATAAAATAAAGCTGACATAAACAAAGATCACTCTGTTGGCATTCAGCTTTGCACACTATAAACAATTTTGTGAGATTTATTGCTTCTTGGGCAAAACATTTTTCATATTTGGAGATTCTTTTTGGTAAAATTCAAAGTGTTTTACAGTAAAGCTAACAATGCTTACTCGTCTGTTGTGACATCCAAACTCCCCATGATCCCTAATAAGAGGTGGTAAGAAAGCAGTAAACCAGCAGCATACCTTCCACAATTTTCAGGTGTAGATAGCAAAGAGGGATATTCCCCCACCCCCCAGGCCCTGCTCAACCCAAGTTTGAAGGGAAGTGCAGTTTATGAAAAAAGCTATTTACAGGTAGGTATTTATTTTTATTTGAGTATTTGATTCCTGACAAGCGATTTATTGTCAACATTGATATCATTTTTGTCAGACACGCACAAGGTTGGATGGCAGCAGGGCCTGCAGAAAATGTCAGGAAAACTATTTCCTGGTAACTGAAGGGCACCCATGTACCCTGTCTATGACAGCGTCGAGTCAAAAACCCATACTCTGTTTATGAATCTAGGTCGAAAAAGGATATATATGGGAGTACCCCCACCCCAGATATTCCCTCACAAGATTCTAAACACCTTAACCCGTCTGATCCCCCTCAGTCTACATGGACCCAGTCACTTGCGAGTTCTTCCTATTATGAATATCCTCTTCCACGGAAAACTGTTTCTTTTTTCATCCAACTTGACTGGTGTTTTTACTCTGACCCCCCAGTAATCTAGGATGTGCTGAACAATAAAGCCTTTGTCAGCAAGCCACCTGTCTCCTTGGTGTGCAAAGGACAATATTTCACTATCTGATAAAATTTCTTCATCAGACTTGACACATACGATAGATATGTGATGCAAAGACTGATAGCATGAGTGGTGATAGGGCAATCAAACCCTTCCTGGTGTTGTGGAATTTGTATGCAGACCAGGTAGTACTTTGATCAATCACTTGTTCTATTAAAGAACTCGAGATTAAAAGGGGAGGGGGGGTGCTGTTACAAAGATTATGCTTAAAAATTAGAGAAAAGGAGGTTGGCTAGCCATCCAAATTCATCACCCCTGGATCCGCCCTTGTATGAATGAACTTCCTCACACACAAACTTGACTTCACAGCAGCTTTGTGCCAAAGCATTTGCCCACTGCCTGAAGGCTATAAGTTCTCAAAGTCTGGGACTTGTCCTGTTAACACTTCCAAGTTTATTAACATACTGGTTGTCATGACAAATTTTTTAAAGATTTTTTGTCAAGAATTGCACTGCAAACTAGGAGAAACAAATTAACAAAACTAATATATTTTCTTAGTAAGAAATACCTGTAGATTTATTTAATTCGGGAACAAAGGATTGAAGAATGCAGTCATTGCTCTTTGCACAGTCTTGTTCAAGCTGAACCCGACACACATGAGCTCCAATGACTGCATTCAGTGGCTCTGTATATCCCTCAGTACGTGTCTTGTCCGGAGGGATTCCCTCGCCTTCGAGTAAACTTTGCGCCCTGGATTCTCAATCTCCCTTTCGATCTGTTTTCTTCTCTGTTCGGACACTTTGCCCTCTGGATCCACCAGCAGCTTCTTGTCCCAGCCATATTTGATGTATACCTGAATTCTTTATGGTCACAAATAGAAAGAACCTTTTCAAATTCAATTTTACTCAATGGTTGTATTAGTCATCGAAGTGTCAGCAATGAAACAAAGTTACAAAGCGACTTGAAAACTTACTTGCTTTTTAGCTCTTTCAAGGTGCGATTGCTTAAATTTCTATATCTCCTACACTTCAACCCCTTATCGCTTCTGCTTTAGTTAAACAATCGATGTCTTTCGCTAAATTAGCACCGTAAATAACATTTTCGTCTTGCTCTACGCGCCGACCTTCTTGACCCGCGGCCATGTTTGTTGACATGACCTTGGCCCGATTTGGTCGATTTAACCAGAATTCCGCGCGCGGCGCCATCTTTTTCCGTACCGTGGATTGAAGTAGCCTGTTCCAGGCGTTCGGATAGTGGGGGAGCGATGCGAAAAGATGCGCGTAGCGCGAAGAACGGCGAGTGCAGGCGTGGGGGTTGGGGAGAGGGGGCGAACGCCTGGAACAGGCTACAATTGAAGGGTTGGGTCAAATACTATGCTAAATGGATTTAAATGCTCTACTTACTTATTTCGATCAAGCCCTTCAATTATTATTATTATTAGCAAGAGTTTTTCAGCCTTTTGCGTGTTTCCTTGAGAAATTATGTTTAATTAGTTTAATTTAAAGTTTAAAGTTTAATTAGGTGCAAGCAAAACATTTTTTCTCAACTGGAAAAATTTAAATAACAAAATAAACTCGACATCATGACAAGGCAATAATAATTTTCACTCTCAAATGCATTTTATTATGCATAGAGTCTAGAAATAAAAGCTATAAATTTGAGGAGCACGACAATAATTAGGTGGGCAATATTATTCGTTGCAATATGGTATATCATCTGTGCAAATGGCTTAGCCTGGGAACTTTTTTTGAATCAAAAACGTCAGGAGTATACACATCGACTGAAGTAGAATTAGCAGCCATCTTGAAATTCTGTCCTCTCAGCCTTGCTTTCGCTTCCAATATATCGAAAAAGGACTATTGGTAGATTTTTGACTATGCCAGAATGACAGAATACCAGGACGACATGGCTTGAGGTTTGCTTATAGTTCAGTTGGTAGAGCTGTGACTATGCCAGAGTGCCAGAATACCAGGGCGACTTGCCTTGAGGTTTGCTTCATAGCTCAGTTGCACGTTGGTAGAGCATTGACTACACCACAATGACAGAATACCATGACGACAATTGACTAGACCACAATGACGGAATACCAGGGCGACAAGGCTACAGGTTTGCTTTGTAGCTCAGTTGGTAGAACTTTGACTACGCCAGAATGGCAGAATACCAGGGCAACATGGCTTGAGGTTTGCTTGAACATAGCTCAGTTGGCAGAGCATTGACTACACCACAATGACAGAATACCCGAGCGACATGGCTTGAGGTTTGCTTCATACGTAGTTCAGTTGGTAAAGCATTGACTAGACCACAATGACAGAATACCAGGGCGACAAGGCTAGAGATTTGCTTCATCGTTTAGTTGGTAGAGCATTGCAGTAAGGCACAGTAATTTCACGACCCAGATAAAATAAATCGAAAGGTAAACAAGGAAGGCACAGTTATTTGATCATCTAATATCACATGCTAGGATAGTTATTATACGATCCATTTGATGGTACAAAACCAATGTAGAAGTGGAATGTTCTCTCACCAAGGATATCTGTTGTTTTGTTGGGCACAATTTATCTTCCGTTCAGGTCCAAAATGTCTGTCATCAGCTCTGCACGTAAACGGGGTGCTTCTTGATATATCCAACTGAATGCACGAATCAAGCCATTGCAAATATCTCGTCATGAACAAATATTGAAATTCAGAGACGAATTTCTTTCGAATTACAAAATAGGAAAAAAATGACAAAAACAATTAACTCAAAAAGTTTTTCTGAGGCCAGGAAATAAGCAGTGCGACATCGTAACTTCAATGCGGACCGCTGAGAGAACATATGTACTTCGCTTAACGAGGAAGAAAAACTCATTTTGCTTGAAAATTAATTTGGTTCACTATGGTGGTTATTTGGAGTAGCAACGAAAAACGTTTGAGGATGTCAAAACTGTAGTGATGTGGCTTGTTTCCTTTCAGCGTATTTTCTGAGGCTTCAATTTTCAAGCCTGGTCTATTTTAAACAAGAAGCTGTGAACAGCTTAAATTCAGGCTTGCAATCCTTGACTTGGAGAAGTGTCTCGTTAATGGAGTTCTTCTTAAATAATATTATATGTGTTTCCTAAGTGGTCTGTGCGTTTACGATGGCAAATTTTTCGTGTGTTGTGTTTCTTTGAGTGCATTTATACATCACTGAGGATATTCGACTATTAAAATAATAGACTTGTTTTTATATATAAGCTTTCAGTTATATCAGTAAGCTCACAACATACAAGGTGCACACAATGATAACCAACGTGCTTGTGAGCAGTGGACATTCTTATTTGACCTTTTGGCTATCCCTGAATTTATAATGCTAGTATTGATGTAAATGAATATTTAGGCTTGGTACAAACTCTCAACATAACAATCTATTAAATAATTAATATAAGCTTCTTCTGATCAGCTTGTCGTCACCTCAGAGAAAAAACGTGAATATTATTCTGCACCATAAGCAGATATATTCTTTCCAATCTCACAGAAACATAAAACACCACATTAATTCCTCATTAAAAAACAGCACCATTTTCCGCAAAATACACATCACCTCCATTTGTTTCGCCTAAACATCATAGCAAATATCGAATGATTTCTGTTAATTAGGGTCTGTGCAATAATTATAAAAAATAGGGGGGTGGGGGGGGGGGGGGGGTGGGTGGGTGGAAAATGGTATTCATGCAGGAAAATATTCGGTGATACCCCCACCCCTCCTTCCTAGATGAGTGAATTTAGTTATTACCCACCCCCTGATCAGTCATAGATTTTGTACGACTCCCCGCCACCTCTCCAACAGCTAACAGCTAACAGAACATCTTTTCAGGCCACTCGGCGACGCGGCGTCTACAGTAATGCATTTTCGAAATGCTCTGAAAAACGAAACGAAAGCTCCACACTAAAAGGCTCGACAAATAGCCGCGCACGCACGATATTTGTGGCATGAATGACGTTAGCGTTTTCGAAAGCCTCCATTTTTGTTGTTCACACTAGTACGATAGGGTGCCGCGTTCAAATGTATCAACTCTGGACAGCGTTTTCTATCGTTAACCCTATTCTGCGGGGGGGAGGGCAGAAAGTGCCCGCGCTGACTTCAAATTTATCGTACTTAAAGCGCATTCAAGCAATTATGGCCAAACTTTATGACTTTTCCTAAACATTATCTGGAAACATTTTGGTGTGTCAATTTTTGATCACGTGACTTGATGTTTCCATGGCAACCAAGTTTTGACAAGCCGTTTTAGCCAAATTTGGTATTTTCAGCTTAATTTTCATGAGATTTCCGCTTTCTACGAATAGTTTCCTCCAAAATCTTTGCAATTTTTGCATCCTTATATTGTTTTCGATGTTTTGAAATCAAATTTGGTGATTTTCTGACATTTCTGAACAATTGAAAAATCCAAGATGGCGGCCATTTTTTTAAAGTATGACGTTATTTTGGCGTGATATGATTAATTAATTTGTGATTGTCACTAACATAAACATGTTTGAATGCTTTATACACCACATAAGTTTCATTTTCATAGCAGAAATACTTTTCGAGATACAGATCGTTTTACCCAAATTTGTTGTTTTTTTTAGCTTAATTTTCAGTTTTCATAAAATTTTTGCTTTTTACGATGAAATCCTTCCAAAATCTTTGCCGTTTTAGCATCTTTATATTTTTATTGATTTTTTCGAACAAATTTGGAGATTTTCTGACATTTCTGAACAATTTAGAAATCCAAGATTTAGGATCCAAGATGTATGACGTCATTATGGCGTGTATGACGTCATAATTGACACGTGACTGCCACTAAAATAAAAGATTTTCGGATGCTTTACACACCATGTAAAAGTTTCATTTTCATAGCGTCAATACTTTTTGAGATAAATAGCCCCCAGGCTCACGAACGAAAAAAAAGCCCAGGCAGAATAGGGTTAAATCAAAACGTATGCGTTTCCAAACGAAGACGCGGCCTTGGGATCGGTGACCTCTGTCGTACTTTCCAAAGCTTCCTTCATTATAGATTCCTCCATATAATCCTACCTACAAATGTTTTCTTAACAAAAATTGGCATAAAACAAGAACCAAAATGCTCCTTTTGTAACAACTTTCCTGAAAATATGACCCAACTCTTCTGGCACTGCACTAAAGTCATGAGCTTTTGGGACAACCTGACTGAAAAGCTTGAGCACGCTAATATAATACAAAGAAATTACCCCACCAAAAATATTGCCATATTTTTGGGCCTGAGGCCGGACACCTCCACTTTTTCACTACAACTAAACTTCTGCTTTCTTTTAGCGAGACACTACATATGGTGCTGCAGAACCAATAATAAAACGCCGCACTTGAAAAGTTTTTTGATGGTCCTTAACTCCCAATTTCACATTGAATCCCATAAATTAGGTACCAATTTGAAGAAATGGGATCCTTTAGTTCCCATGCTAAATATTAACTAGTCGACTTTATTATCATAGCGCTGTCCCCAACACCCTGTACATTGAGATACCTCTACATTAGCAATTCTGATCCAGTATCTGATTCCATTATGTCCACTTCCCTGCTGCTCATTGCTTACTACCTAATGTATAATTATAGCTATATAAAAGCTCCTCTACATTATCGATAGCTACAACTTACAACCAGTGCTTGTGAAATTTTGTAATTAGTGTTGTATTTAGGGTTAGTGATAATTATACAATTAGCGCTATCTACAACTTTGTAACTAGAGCTAGTCACAGTTTTATAATTTCTGTTAATGTCAATTCTGTTTCCTTCCTCTTCAAAGCGCCTTTAATTTTTCTTCCGGACTGATTATTTTTGTCACACCCCGCCTTTGTTTTTTTTGGCGGACTCCAAACTACGTCCCGAAGGTGTCCGCTAAAATGAGAGTTGACTGTACACAAGTTTAAGGAACCCTATCTAAGAAATGATACCCTATTTATGGACAGAGCATCTAAAAAAAACCATACCATTTCCCCCCTCCCCCCACCCCCACCCCCTGTACTGAGCTATTTAGCCGTGACTGCGTCACGCTATCTGCGTCACGCTATCTGCGTCACGCTATCTGCGTCACGCTATCTGCGTCACGCTATCTGCGTCACGCTATCTTTTTATAGGTGACTCAAATTTAATTTGCTCGGACGTGATTTGGTAAAAGCTAATGTTAAATATAAGAGAGTAATTTACTCAATATCATGCTCGGGAGCTATGGGAAAAGATGAACAAGAGGACAATATTTGTAGTCAGGTGAGGCTTTAAAAAAAAATGTTTTAAAAAATTAGCTTCGTTGGTACGTGATGGCAGTTAATATAAGCCGTTAGTTAACGGCTTATTGATTTTCCTACAGTCGGTAAATAAGTATGATAATACCGAATAACATTACTGGCTTAAAATGTTTGCAGTATATAAAACTGCATTAGTGCCATATTAAGCCGTTATCTAAACGTCCTCGCCGTAATTCATCTGTAGTATTAAAGCTTATATTTTCCGTATCTTGGTAAGGTATTGTGCTAATTTATGCCCAGTTCAGACGCCGTACTTCACATGAGCCGAATCGAATTCGAATTTAGGCCGACCCAAATTAATTTAGACCGGCTGAATTGATTCAAACGCCGAGCCTAATTCAGCCGAACTTAATTTAATAGGGGAAAATTGCTGTTATATTGAAAAAATACATTATAATAATTCATGCATTTGTTTCGGCTCATGTGAAGTTCGGCGTCTGAATCAAAGTCGGTCCATAGCCGTTAATATTCCCGGCTGAGCCAGGCGGGAAGAACGGATGAGCCGATCCGAATTCATGCAGCCGTTGAGAATTGATTCAGACGCCGTACCTCACATGAACTTATTAATTCATCGAATTCGATTCGGCTCATGTGAAGTACGGCGTCTGAACTGGGCCTAAAACTATCGAAATGTTACCAGAACCAAGCTAAATATAAATTATTCTAGATTTGACGTATAAATATGTTTAGAAATACATATACTAGCAGTTATATAGGCCTCTGAAGTTGACCCTATAATTTTACATTAATGATAATTTTATCGTGACCTAAAACACCATCCGTCACTATTTTCAACCGGTCAGTATGACTCAAAATTAAAATTATTACATTATTTCTATACCTGAGGGTAGATTAAAGGATTGTTTTATACGTAGCCAAAGAGCAAACCAGGAATGCTTTTCATTGTTGCGTACGAGCTTCCTGTTTCCGACGGGATCGAACGAGCGAATAAAAGCGATTGTATAACTTTTTGATATGATTTTCGAAAATCATTTACCGAAGGGATCTTTTAGGTCCGAATGAAATTTCGCTTCTGTCAAATAGCCATTGAAACAATAAACCTGCTTTTTATACCGAAAGCAAACAGTTGTATATATTTCTCATTCATAAGGCCAGTCGTGGGAAACCCCCCATCATTTTGATCAATTCGAAGATGACGTAACTTGTTGTTGTAAAAATTTAATCCGCAAGCCTCAACACGTTTTATGTATATATCTCCCAGACATGTCAAAATTAACAACTGCGTGATTTTTATTCAATGCGCTGTTTTGATTACTTGCCCTAAATCGCTTTTTATAAGCTCTCGCTGGTTTACTTTGGGAGGCAAAGAAAATTCAAAGCCGAGTCACAATTTCGAGTCGCGAGAACGAGTCGGCAAATTTTACTATCCGCTTATCCGTTTTTACACCAAATTTTTTTAATCAATGACAAAAATATACAGCGCGTGATTTTATTTAATAGACTTTATAAAATAGTTGAGATTCTCGCGCGTATGTTTCTCACAGAAAAAGCTATGTCTTTAGGGATGGACCATTTTATTTTGGGAGGGGGGGTTGGGCAATTTTTCCGAGCCCGAATTTTTTTTTCTTGAGTTTGTGCAATAATTTTTTTCACATTTTGCTTGTGAGTGAGTGAGTGAACTTTGCACGATTTTTTTCTCTCTACTTTTGCTTTGCAGGAATTTTTTGTTTGGTATTTGCCCAACCCCCCCCCCCCCCCCTCCCAAAATTAAATGGTCCATCCCTAACCAGAGTATAAAGAATAGATATGACGTCAGATCACGCGTACGCTCACTCAAGCGGATCATTTACAGTTGGCTAAACTCGGCTTGTTTGCAAGAAATTCAGCTTTTACACGCATTTACGAGCAGACTTCGACCAACCAAACAATGTAAGCTATTGGAGAAAGGTATATGCTTATTGTGGCTTTATTGTTTGAGTGATTTTGAGGCTAAATTTTTTTGGCGGGCTCTTGTTTTGGCGGGCTCATATTTTGGCGGACTATTTTTATTGCAACGGCGCGATTTATTTACGCTTAAAAGCACTAACATAACAAACATGGCAGCAAGAAGAAATGCTATTGCGGCGAGTTTGCTGTTTTTATCGCTTGTTCCGCCATTTTCGCGGGTTTTCCAAGTCAACAGAGCTAGCCCGCCTAGGAGGGTGACCCGGGCTTGACCGTTTACATGCAGAAAACATAGCCCGCCTAGCCGGGTGACCCTGGCAAGCAGACAGGGTGACCCGGGTAGGCGGGTGACCCTGTCTGTCATGTAAACACTTCAGTGTGCTTTGTAAAGAAATGTATGAAAAGTTGGCCCTCCCAGGGTAGCCCGGCTAGGAGGGTGACCCGGGTACCTGGGTCACCCTCCCACCATGTAAACAGGCCCTAACAGACCGCGTAAAAATCAACTATCGTCGTTTGCTGTTTCATCGATGTAGGATATTTGACATGTCAAGCAACTCGCCGGCGGAAAGCTTCAAAACACGCCACGTTTTACTTTCCTTGAGTGTAAGCTTGTTATTTTGAAGGAATATTTCCGTTCCGGCACCTGAATTTAGCTTCGCGCCTTGAATGTTTTCCGAAACTTTTGCCCTCTATGTCACAAACAACTAATCGCATGTTTCATCGTAAAATAATTAATCGATTGATATCACTTGTGTTTTCAGAAGTTGCAGAAACGCAGAAGATAAAACAAAATTTCCCGTTCAATGACTTCAATTATAAACAACGCAACCACACTGTCCAAAAATATTTTTGCATTCCCGGTTTCTCTCGCGTAACAGTTAACAATTTTGCATTTCCTATCGATCCACATAACTGCGTAAACAAACCGGATACGAATTGCTCGGAGACTTCAATACTAAATAGAAAAAAAAGACTTCACAATATAGCGCGACGAGTTGCGGAATAAACGAATACCTGATCCTACGTATACCAGCAGTATTTTCCTTCGTGGTCCTTTGCCGCTTCCAACTTCCCCAAACGTGTATAATCAAAAATAACAACAGAAAAATAACTTAAAAAAAACACTTTGCCCCAGCTCTCATCGTACCGCTTCAGCCGAGCAACTCGACCGAGTCTTTTAGTCGCGTACAAAGCCCAATTTAAGATTCGGGCGATGACATCATCGCCCGAATAATAATTTGTTGTTTGTAAACAATGACCAAACATAGGTTTCGCTTTAATAAAAATATAAAATCTGCGCATATGAGAGGCCAGAATCATTTGCAAACTTTTTTAAGCTATTCTGAGTTTTTGCTTTACTGAATATCATCAATGAATACAACTGCTTACACTTTGCTGTGTACGTGTTAAAATCCTTTAGTACAGTGGAACCCCGCTTTACGGACACTCGTTAATACTGACACCCGCTTATTTCGGACAGTTTTGTTTGTCCCGACGACACATATATCAGCCCGCTTAATACGGACACCCGGTTAATACGGACACTTTTTCGTGTTCCTTTGGTGTCCGTATTAACTGGGTTCCACTGTATTATATTTGACATTCATTAAGGGTCAAAATTAACCACTGGTAGAAGATTAAGATGGTAGAAGCCTTTTGATTTCATATTAATGAAGGACGACCTCAAAGCTGTCCAAGTCAGAAAAATTAGTATTGATTTCTTTACGTTTTAAAGATTAACAAGAAGATATGTTTTCAATATTAAATTGTAATTATGCCCTTATCAAAATATGTTTTATATTGACGTGCTTTTTGCATTTGGTTTTCCATTCCAGGTCTCCAAGCGGTTCATCTGCGAAGATGTCTTCCTCATTGCTGCTTGAAGCATTGATTGCGGTACGCATACATATTGTATAGATGTAATCACACGTTCTCAATTCCCGCTCGATTTCTACTTCAGGAATAAAGTTTATTTTGGAGTAATCCGAAAAGCAGACTTTAAGCAGAAATCTTGCAGCTACATATCGTTGAAGATGATGTCATGTCATATGAAGGTAAGTATCCAAAGTTTTCTCAGTCTGATTTTCGAATAACAGTGTGCATACAAAATAACCGAGTGATTTTTAAAAGCACATAGCAATACCCTCACTGAGTCGGCTTCATGCTTCGGAATCTGGGATAAGCTCCGGCAGTGTACATGTACCTTACCTTTTATTGGCAAAATTATAAATAGCTACAGCTGTAATAAAAATAATGCCTTATGATGGATAAATTTTAATCTTCAACGAACAAACGAGGAAACTTTTTACCGCCAACAGTGAACCAAAATTCAAAAGAGGAAAAGTAAACCTTTAATCGACAAATGACGGTCAAACAATGCTCTAAGGCCTGATTACATGAGCCACGTCTGTTAAACGCAACAAAAATCAACTTTGCGATTGCATGACAACCAGGCCAGCCCGGTTAGCCGAGATCCCGGTATCGTGATGCCGGGATTCCTGCTAAACGGGCTGAAAATTTTCCATGTAATCACGTTCACTGGGCCAGCCCGGCTAACCGGGCCAGCAATAAATTTCTCTTCCGAGCACACTATCCGACCAAAAAAAAAATCAATATTTGAAATTGGCAAATTAAACCCCTAATATATGAGAATCACTTCGGCTTGACAAATGAAGCAAGTTCTTATTTGGAAAAATTCCGTAACAGACTGACTAAGAAAACACAGGCTTAGACCAAATTGTGCTTTGGAGGTTGATACTCACAATGTACAGGATTAATTTGTTCCTGAAGATCAATGGTTTACTTTATAAAATAGTTTAAAGGCCAAGGGGATACTATTGAATTATTTTTATGGCCAGCAGCAATCAATATTTACCCTGTCAAAAATAAGAACCTATTTAAGAAACTCCAATATATAAGAACTATTAAGCATTCAAATGGCTTTCTTTTTGGCAACTTGCGTACACTTGCGATAAACTTGCGACTCCGTTTGGCCACTAACCTGCGATCAGGCGTTCTTTTCCTTTTCTTTCTTTTCGCGGCCTGATCGCAGGTTATTTGGCCACCAACGCAGTCTGTACGCAAGTTCAACTTGCGTCTACTTGCGTCTCCGTTTGGCGAGGGCTTTACAGCCTGCCTTGGAAAACCACGAGTTCTTATACGAGGGTTTTTACTGCACTGTCATACCTGCCGTATAATAGACCTCTTTAGCTTGGTTTGTTTGTTATCCAATTCCAGACCATGTGATGTTACTCTGGAGAATTGTTTCTTCCAAATTGTTTCATATTCACGTTTATTATATAGACATAAGTGTTTTACTGGAAAATAGACCACTCGTAAAATTTATACGGAACTACATCCGGGACCCGAGTGGCGTATTTTCCATATCCTCACTAGTGAGGATATCGATGACGTCATTTCCCGCTTTTGCATGGCTTTTTGTGCATATATTATATTTCGCATAATTATGCCATTCCGCAAGTCATGCCACATGCCATTCCGCAAACTCATTCTGCCTTTTACCCTCACCGGTTGAAAATGGCGAGCGATAGAATCGTGAAATTCACTAAAGCCGCCGTTAAATCGTTCACTGAGGAGTAGGAAAATGTTAACACGAACAAGAAAACTTCATATTACTTAAAAGTATTCAAGCGTTTCCTCAGTTGCAAGTGAAGACGAAAGGAGAGAAATTCGGAAAGTGCAGCCATCGAGCTGCAAGAGTTCGTGATAAAGTTTGTGCTTTTGTCGTTTGTCTATATAATAAAAAGAAAATTACATGGTGGCTTGAATATATGAATTTTATTTTCTCGAAAATAAAATTCATATCTTCGCGCCGCCGTGTAATATCCTATATGTATATGAACGCATAATTTTTAGATAGACAACGGAAATATTCTCTAGAGAACATCATGTGGTCTAAAATGGGTAATTGACATACGAAGCTAAAGAGGTCTATTGGATGGTACGCGTCATTTACGCGCGCTGTAATAGGACAGTTGTTCTTCAATAAGTTCCTTTTCTCGTTCATCTCAGTCAAAAACAAACTCAATTGTTATGTTTTTATTCATCAAAACGTTTAACCGTTGGTTATTTTCCCCTCAGATTTTGTTATAGTTGTGATTTAGACCATACTCGTAGTCTCACGGTTGGACTGGAACTAGCTTACAATCGAGGCTCATGCGGGGGAATATCATTAAACATATTTGCATTTGAAAAGATTTCCCCGCATGAGCCTCGATTGAAAGCTAGTTCCAGTCCAACCGCGAGGATACGAAAATAGTCTATTATGGTTACAAACATACTTCACTATCAGAGCACCGTCAAGCAAGCTACTTCACCCATTTACAAGAAATAGAATGAGCTTTCCAAAAAGTAGGTTTGATTGGCATTAGTGTTAACTTTGTAAAATTCTGAAAGGGCCAGACAATACAAAGGTACCGGATCCTGGTGGATCTAATCAGCAAATTTAAAAATGAAAATACAACAAAGAAAGGCTAACTGTACGGTTGGGATAAATGTGAATATATTTTCCAATATTTCGTCAGGCACGGCCTTTTAATGTTACCATAGCAACGCAGCAATAACGTTATTTATTACACGACTAAGATAGTTGAGAGGGCCGATATCTGATATCAGCCAATCAGAATTATTTTTTGCCGGTCCGATATTTTCCAAGTATACAGACCGAGTAATTTCTCGAAAGATCCCGCGCGAGTTCCCGCGCAATTTTTTTATTCAGAACATTCAAGATGGCGAACAAAGACAATTTTCCGCAAGACTTTCCTTGCTTTGTATTTGACTTTGGAATATTCAAAGACATCTTAAATAAGACAAGTACTTCAACAAAAACCACAACAGATGAATTTAAAAGCAGCCATGAACAGCAAGATGTCCCACAATGTAACCGTGATGAAAATGTAGCCGTCACGAACGACAGCGAACAACAAACTGGAAGAATTTATTACGGCGCAGAAGTCTACAAACACAGCAAAAAACCCGAGTCCGACATAAGAGCTCTTAAACGCTTTGCAGCTACAATAAACGAACCAAGAGAACCGGAATTTTTAAAGGCAAAAGAGCTTGACAAACTGCTGGCGAATTTTTTAAAGATGTCGGCAGAAATGCCGACGGCGGCGAGTACGAACCAACCTTTCAACGGAGATTTCAACGTTTAATACTTTGCTGAGAAGAAGCTATCTTTTAACATATTTGAAGATGAAGAATTTTCCCGTTCCGTCAGGTCCTTGCCGCTAAAAGCTAGGAAAACTCTTTTCCAGAGCGGTTTTGGCAACAAACCAAACGCAACAAGAGAACTGACAGAAGAGGAACAAAACAAACTCTTTGAAAGCGGACAGTTTTGACAGTGGTTGTCTGGTTTGACTACTTGCAAGTGATTTGATTGGCTAAATAAAAGATGCAAACAGCTTTTGAAGGCTTTCTTGTAGTAGTTTTATGGCTTACTTTTTTCCCTTTTTTTCTATCTTTTTTCCTCCCTTTTTTTGGGAAAGTCAGACGTGAATAAAAGCTACGTAGGCTCTCAGAATTGAGCGCTTGAAGTTCACGGTGTCGCTCCTGCTCGTGATCATGGGATTTTCTCTAAACATTTTTCAGTCGTGTAATAAATCTCTTATTAACTAAGCTTGCTCGGGACCGTACTGGGAGAATATCGGCCCTTGCTCTTTTCTGTACGGACCTCGCTGCGCTGGGCCCGTACTGTCAAGACCTCGGGCCGACATTCTCCCAGTACGGCCCTCGCGCTTGGTCAATAAGATATATGTATTTTATATATAACTTTTATCTTGATATCTAATTTGTTTTTAGTTTTCAAAGGAATAAAAACTGATATGAAAATATGAAAGTTTGTCAAAGCAGAAAAGAGTTATACACTTATTTTTTAGTAATATATGCTTAGTGTGGGTCGTGCGTCCGAGATTGACACGTCATATACATTATGTTATACTGTTTCAAATGCCATCTCGCAACAGCAGTTTTTGCCCCGGTGGATTTATGGCGTGTATCTCTGAATTTTCAAATTAACTCAAAATGTGTGGTGCTTAACAAAGTTAATTTGAATTCGCTACAAAATGACATTTAAAAAAGGGCCATAGAATAGAAAGGTCTGAAAAAGGCTCTTAAGGTTGTGTGCTTTCATTCAAAGATGTTCACTTTGGTGAAGGTGTTACGTTCAACTTGTTATCGCTGTTCTAGTGGTTCACGACATCTTTTTTTTATTAAAGACTTGAAACAGAAAAGAAGACCTTCCAAACGATTTTATAGACAAGGACAACCTTCCTCTGTTTGGCTTTCGGCAAACGTGTACATTTCAGCTATTTTTATACTTGAGCATTCCCACGCTGGTCGGTAACGAGCAACTGCAAGGTCACCTACAGGCGGATGCACGACGGCTGATATAATTCTGTGTTTCATGAAATCAATAAAACATGATCAAACACGAAGACAGAAATCCCATTAGTCCCTTTCAGTTAAAAACAAAAGACTCAAAAGTTTCAAAAGTTAGGTTGCAACCCTGAGCCAGTGTTTTGTGATTTATAGTTAATTAATTGATATCAAAGAGTAAATCTCAGTTGTTCATCGTTTTCACTTGTAAAGCCGACGAAAAGCCGTGAATTGTTACAAATTATAGATTTTAATGGCTAGCGTGAGTTCCGTAATTCCGTAATAAACTTGAAGAAAAAACCCCGACATCATATATTACTCAACACGGAATGAAAAATGAACAAGCTACAATAGTTCAATAAAGTTGTAATTATAAAACTTTTCTGATAAATTCTCGGCAAACGTGCACAAATTGTGCGCCAGACATGAAAGAAAAATGTTTTTACTTAATAGAAAAACGTTTTCCTGAAGGGAACTAATCAGTGAGAATCCTTCTTTTCATCATGGGCCAGTTTGCCACGACCCACGACCCACGACCCACCCACCCACGCGATTTAGCCTCACTTTTGTCGATAGTGTAAAGAAGAGGATTGTAATTATGTGTTATTTTAAACTTTCACTTAACTTCTGGACTATAAGTTATTTGTACAGTATTTATTTATTTGGGGAAATGTTCTTCATGTAACTCGTATATTTTCCCTGATATGATGAAGAACATTTCCCCAAATAGACTGCAAAACAGTCTCTCTTTTTCTCGAGATATTGTGCGCGACGCGCGAATTGAGAGGCGCGAAGCGCCGATAATCCACGCGCGAGCCTCGTAAGAGGCGAGAAAAGAGAGACTGTACCCTTTTCATACAGCGAATTCGTTCCGACCAAGGGGTCTGATGCTTCCGCTAAGGTGTCAAAAATTCCTTAACAGCTCCGCCTATACAGTGAATTCGATACCACAAACGTGACACTTTTCGTTTAGAAGGGGAAGCGATAAAAGCGATATTTATAGGCCATCTTTTGTCTGCGTGTATTCGTCTCTAAAGTCATTGGCAATGTAGCGAAAAATTCGTTGTTGAAGCCTCCTACGCCTGATAAACTGAGCTCTATTCGAGAAATCCTAAATAACCTTCTCCCTCAAATAATTGCCGATTATGTGACTGCTATTTTAAGACGCAATTTGGTAACGCATCCGAACTGAAATATATTTGTTAATCCGCAAAAGCGGAATGACAAAACGGTCTCCGCTTTAATAGCCGTGGACGAAGGAACTCGTTTGTCCTCAAGATTTTGCTCTTCGTGTCCGTTGAAGGTTGGGAACTTTGTTATTATATATTGAAGCAAAATTTGGCGAGTCGAGAATCCCGGAGGAGCAAAACAACATGCCTTCCAGCTGTTCGGGTTATAAATCAGCTCATCGCTTTCGAACGGAATAACAACAAGGATCGCTGCCTTTCCTACTGTTGATTTTGTGATATTGGTCGACATCGTGTCGCTTGACTTGACTAACGCCTTTTCCGAAATCCGAAGTACAGCGATCAAAACTCGCATCTATCGAAGGAATGTCTCCTGCTCCATCTTCCCGCCCGCGAACTAATCAATGTTTGACGCTGTTTGTGATTTGGCCTCCGGGGACGAGAATGATGTCCGATGACAGATTACGTCGAAAACGGACCAATCGGAATTTTGCGTTTCTCCAGCAACGCAGAATTCGGAACGGATTTCATGTATGGAAAGGCGACAGTCCGTATTTATAGCATCTCTCCCCAATCCCACTCGTAATTTCGTGCTCGTTCCAGATCCTTCGGCCGCGTTCAGCCCGACACTCTCGCGCGAAAATACGGACTGTTTTGCAGTCTATTCCCCAAGAAATAAATACTGTACAAATAACTTATAGTCCAGAAAACTGCGATGTATTTCATTATATGCATAATCAAAATAAGACTGAATTGAGTTTTATCTCACGGTGACTGGCCGACAAGTCAATTCACTATTTTACTAGTAATACGTGACTCGCAGGCCCTCGCGAAGCTTTTGTTGCCTAGTAACGGGCACGCCTGCGATTTGATCTGCAAGGTTTCCAAGAATCGCTGCAAGGTTTCTGAGAATCGCCGGACGAACGCCGTGTTTTTGCTATGCTACCGGATTTGGTTTCGATTGGAGTTCGCTCGTCTCTCGATATCTGTAATAAATTGTAGCGCTCTTGTACTGTTTTCCCCACTTTTCCGTCCGAATGATCTGAAACCACCTCGCTTTTGTAGGTAAAATCTTCTTCGCAATATCGGATCGGCGAATTATTTTCAGACACAAGTCTTCGCGTCTACAATGAAAACTAAGCCATATGTTGATCGTACTTTGAGAAATGCCTGAGTCGTCTTTCCTTTTCCTGTTGTTGATAATGGATTTAATAAAGCCGGGTTTTTTTCACAAATGACCCGTATATAAATTTGTTCGATAAACAAACTTGGAGTAAAAATTGTTATTCTTCAGCAGCCGTTCCTGTTTCTACATTTACGTGTACAAAGATTGCGTCGAAGTCAATATTATTAAGCAAAGAAAAGGGGGTTAAAAAAAGAACGGCCTGGATTTGAACCGAAAAAAAAAAAAAAAGAAGGACCATGTCGGATTTGAACTCACGCCCTCAATCCCGAAGATCAGATTTAAAAGTTAGCGCCTTAAGCCATTAGGCCACGAGCGCGCCGTGTGACGTCATGTCATCCCCCAACTCCACAAACAAACAATTAAATAAATAAATAAATAAATAAACAAATAAATAAATAAATAAATAAATAAATAAATAAATAAATAAATAAATATGACCGTAAAGGCCACACGAGAATTGCTCTCGCGTCAGCTCTTGGGGACAGAATTATAAACCCCGCTACGCGAGGCCTTCGGCCTCGCTTCGCGAGGAATTAATTTTTCGAGTTATTGATTTTTAAATTTGTAATTAAACAGACTAAAAATACTGCCGACAGATCGGCCCACAGAAATTAAACAGGAACCACGTACTTCACAGGTTAACTAGTAATACGTGACTCGCATAGGTCCTCGCGAATCTGTGATGGGGATTAATTATTGTTGGGGTGTGAGGGTAATAACCAGGCTTTAGAGATCGACTGGAGCTCGCTGGTCTCCCGACATCTTCCCTTTTATACTGTTGACGGTCTTCTTTTCTCGACGAACGACTGCCCAGTGGACGAGTAACTTACGTGACACCGCTTAGAATATGTCCTGGATTTCCGACAACAGATTTGCATCAATTATTATTATTTCATGCAAAGAACATTTCCTTTTCTTATTAAGGAAACATTTGAAAACATATTTCCTTTTTTCAACGCCGTGAACAAGCCGCGAATATATTTTTTACTGTGAAGTCTGGGAAGCATATCGAATCGAATTGAAGCCGTGTTCTCAGATGTCAAACCTGTAAATGTACAATGTTGATCGTACTTTGAGAAATTCTTGAGTCGTCGTTCATGTTCCTGTTCTTGATACAGGATTTAATAAAGCCGGGTTTTTTTTTGTTCTAAATTCTCCGCACTATTAACGTCCAACAAAGTCACTTCCCATATAAATTCGGTCGATAATTCGATCGATAAACAAAATTGGAGTAATTCTTGTGGCTCCTGTTTTCTACAGTTACGTCTACACAGATTACGTCGAAGTCAATGTTATTAAACAAAGAAAAGGAAAAAAAAAAAAGAGAGAACGGCCCGGATTCGAACCTAAATAAAAAAAAAAAATTAAAAAAAGGACGCTTTAGGATTTGAACTGTCGCCCTCAATCCTGAAGATCAGATTTAAAAGTTAGCGCCTTAAGCCATTAGGCCACGAGCGCGTGTGACGTCATGACATCCCCCAACTCCACAAACAAACAATTAAATAAATAAATAAATAAATAAATAAATAAATAAATAAATAAAATAAATAAATAAATAAATAAATAAATAAATAAATATGATCGTAAAGGCCACACGAGAATTGCTCTCGCGTGAGCTCTTGGGGGACATAATTATAAACCCCGCTACGCGAGGCCTTCGGCCTCGCTTCGCGAGGAATAAGACCCAGGGGGAACAACTATATAAAAGTGACGTGGGTGATCGTATAGTAACCTTTTTAGGGTGCTACAATAAACCCTTTTAAAATGACTGGTCCCTCGGGAAACCAGTGAATTTTGTTTCCCGAGAATCTCAATGTTTCCCTTGACTTCGTCTCGGAAAACATTGAGATTCTCGGGAAACAAAATTCTCTGGTTTCCCGAGGGACCAGTCATATGTATCAAACTCAAGTTAAAACCACTGAAACACTGTTGAAAACAGATTACTATTTTATTTAAACGGATGCGAGTGCACATTTTTAGAGGCAAGCGGCTTTCACTTTGCCAGTTCACAAGCTTGCATTTGCTGCCAAATCACCAACGAAAACGTTGAAGCGAGACTACGGCTGCCAACGTTGGAAAGCCTGACTGTGAATTTATAAGCAAACTTACCAACAATTCATTTCTTTTTCGCATTGGGGTAAAAGTCCATTAGAAGTTCGTTTAATTCCTTCAAATTTTCTTCCCGAATGTTGGAAACTCTCACAGCGGGCAACATTAGCGGGCAACAGTGCACTGTTACCCTCTGACGTCACAGTTTTCGTAAATGTTGCCCGCTCTTTGCTTTTGGCGGGAAACAGTTTCTTTGTTAGCTGTAATGTGACCATGAATCAACCAATGAGAGCGTGCGTTATATCGGGAAAAACTGCAGCTATATAACAATCTAAAATGATCACCGCTGGAGTTATGCCGGTATCTTTTAAAGTATTAAACCTGAAGAAATATGACAGGAATAGTTCTGTTTTACTAGAATTGGTACGGAAAGTTTATCCGAGCCACACCCACACAACGATATATTGGTACCTTTTAGGAGTTCCTTTCAAAATTTCCGACGATCACCCCTGTCACTTTTATATGCGATGTTCCGCACCCCCGGATATTTAACAAATAGATTCCATGTTGCCGTGCGTCTGTTCAGTAATAGATCACAGATGACGTCAAAATGTGGTAAGAACAAAAAAGTGGCCAACGAGCCGCTGCGGCGAGTTGGTCACTGATGTTCTTACCACATTTTGACGTCTTCTGTGATCTATTACTGAACAGACCCACGGCAACATGGAATCTATTTGTTTTATATAATTTTGGAGATATTCGCTTCGGATTTTCACTTGATTGTACGCTAAATAAGCCGATAAAAATTATGTCAACAAACATCGAGTTTAGGCCACAGTGTTTTAATGCACTCAAATAAAACTTTGTGAAAACTAAACGGCTTAAAATGAACTACAGCTCAACTCAGCAAATGTTTCGAAAAGCAAATATTTAGAGACTAACCTCTATTCCGTCCTGATTTGAGGAAAAACAATCTGAATTATTCCAGTCCAAATCCCGTTGCAAGTCGCTTAACGGCGAACGATAATCCGCTAAATTTCTGGGATTCTGTTCACAATTAGCTAAAAGTCCATCATAGTTTCCTCCAAGTTCTAGCCAAGCTTGAACAGCCGATTTAAAATTCGTATCAATTGAACTACATTGAATTTACTACGGAATATTTCCAGTTTGACGAAAATATTTCTCTGTTTTGAGCGAAGGATTGTTTGAGCAGGCAGGGCGCCCGCGCGTTTTCCCGCCTCGTGACGTCATTCGTGCGTCTGTACTCTAATAGATAACAGTTCTAAACCAATCAAGGCGCGAGATTTACACAGTTAATTATATAAAAGGGTTTACACAATTGCATTATGTTTAAAAATATGATTCAAACGTTTGTGACGATCGAGCGAGAGTAAACTGATAACGTACCTTGCTCGCGGCGCACGATGGAAGTCGACTGTATTTGCAGGCTAATAACGTACCATGTATAAATTATATTAACGAAATAAGAAATAATTATATATATAAAAATAATGGCTCTATACATGCTACAGGCGTGTTTTGAAGTGCAAGATAAAATGTCTTGCAATTTCTAGTGGTCATTTCCAGAAATGTGAAAAATGAAAACAATTAATATTTTTCTGTCGAGTTCGTCTTGAGCAGTAGCATATCACCCAGCTTCACCCGCTCCTCGTTTCGGTTCAGTTTGTGACTCTCTTCAATTATTTTTATTCAAGTTAGCAAGAGAGGGTGACATGCATGTTTCTGATAATCCGTAAAACGAAAAGACGTACTGTATAGCTCGCAAATGATCTCGGGTTCGCAAATGATCCCTGACCGGAAATGATCATCAAATTGGACCACAAATGATTCCAGGACCGCAAATGATCCCCAGAGTGGACCGCAAATGTTGAACCATGTTTTGATCGTAAAAATCATGGCTAACCCTTTATTTGTTTCGAGACATTAGAGTTTTGGGGACTTCAAAGATTTTCATAGTTTTCACATTTTATAAAAGCAGGTGTGAATGCGGTCATGCCACCAAACAGTCGGATTTCTTTAGAATTCGCCGGAAATGTTATTCGCTGATTGCATGAAGTTGGTTTCATGTTTAGCTTGTTTCATGGGGCAGAATACCGTCTTTAATCTCGAAATTTATAGATGCGAATGAAGCGTAGCGACGCGAAAACAATGTAACGTGCGGTGTAAACTCGTGGATGAAGCTTTAATCTGTCTTTTTACTTTTACAATGCGTCGTTTTACTTTCTACTTTTCTTATTCAATGCATGCATCGCTTTCATTTGAATCAAAATATTTAATAGTCATTTTTGGTACTTTTTTTGCATGAAATGCTAAGAACAATAATTGACTAAATATTGTTGCTGCCCAGAAGGCAGCACACATCCCAGGCCGCCAAAGCTAAAGACAAGAGAACACCGTCACGGTATAAGCGGTATTGTGTTACAACGGCTTGATTGATAAGGGTTTGTATAGGAACGCAACGGTTGTGTTTTAGAAGATATAAAATCGAATGTTTTGTGAATAAAAATGACTTACCCTGTTGCTGTGCCGGGGGGGGAGGGGGGGGGGATACTCAAAAAAGTTTCATACGGGGAGGCTCCGCCCAGAAGTCCAACCCCTTTCCCTTTTATATACCATTTTTGACAGAAAAGGTACCCCTTTCCTATACCTTCCATGGAAAATGGTACCCCTTTCACATACCTACAGTAGAAACACTGCATCCATTTTCTATACCCTTGGAATGAACTTAATGAACAATATATATGCCCAGAAGGAAGTGGAAGGAAGTTGTCTTCGATGGCTAAGGACTTCAAACCTGCAGTCCACCTCATACCTAAATGACAGTTTTCCCTACCCTTTTCTATACTCCAACTCGTGAAATTCCTACCCTTTTCTATACTCCAACTCGTGAAATCCCTACCCTTTTAAATACCTCCAGTCTGAAAAGGTATCCCTTTCGGGCGGAGCCTCCCTGTATAGTCCATTATAGGGAGTACCCCGCGGGGTTTTCCGTTAATATATTTTAGAGAAGGTAGGAAACCGGATTTCAAATCCAATCGCTGGAAGATCGATAAATTCCGTTAAAATGCTCAAATCGCTTCAAAACTTCCACCAGTGTAATCTCGGATAAATGATGTTCCCTCTGGTTGTTTTTTTTCGGCTTCCAAATGCCGTTCTAACTGCAGATAAACTTTCGTCAGTTCGACACTCACGTTTCTCGGAACCCGTTGTACGGTTGAACCACACACAAAATGGCGTCATGACGACAAAATCACCCTACGCCGGGAGGCGCATGGACGTATTGTCATCCATGCAAAATGACACTGCGGGGCCCGGAGAGGTAGTTGTCATTTGAAATCGGAAACCAGCACGTGGAACTTTCCCGCCTAAACGTCGCTAATCGTCGCATTCCAGTGAGGAATCGATCCGTATGTCTGAAAGTTGATATTTATTGGACTAAATCAATGCAAGCAGAGAAGATCAAAAGATCTAAATCTTGGAGATACTAAACAGCATAGAAATTGCTTTTCAATCCGTTCGGCCTGAATAATAAGGCATTTACTTTTAGATTCGAATTACAATTTGAAAGTCAGTGTGGTTCAACCGTACAACGGGTTCCGAGAAACGTGAGTGTCGAACTGACGAAATTTTATCTGCAGTTAGAACGGCATTTGGAAGCCGAAAAAACAACCAGAGGCAACATCATTGATCCGAGGTTGCACTGGTGGAAGTCTTGAAGCGATTTGAGCATTTTAACGGAATTTGTCGAGTGAATGGATTTTAAATTCGATTTCCTATCTTCCCTAAAATATATTAACGGAAAACCTCGAAAACTAAAACTCGCCTAAATCGCCTCAAACCGGCCTGAGAAGCTGGCAAACTACAAAGAATACAACACAACAACAGGGTAAGTGGTTTTTATTCACAAAACATTCGATTTTACGTCTTCTAAAACATAACCGTTGCGTTCCCATACAAACCCTTATAAATCGAGCCGTTGTAATTATAAAAGTAATATATAATAATGATAAGAACCTTCCCAGAGTCCTTTGCAACTGGAAATTTTTCAATGCCAAATAACTTTGTAAATTGGAGGCCCAGAAGGGTGAAGCACCACAAGGTAATAGCATTTACCGTAAAATAACTCTCATATCAAACTTAGTGTGATGACGTCATTAGTCACGTGACCACGCCCGAAAATGCGTTTTTGTTTACTGTGACAACAGGCTTCTATCAATTGAAAAGCAATCAATGTAATCAGAAAGACATTGATATGGGGCATTTTGAAATGGCCATTAGACCTCGGGCATTTGAAATTTAAGGGGGCTATACAAGAGAGGAAAAAAGAGAGAGACTGGGTAACAGCCAATATCTCATCGAATGTAAGGCGCATAGTAACACAAATTTACATGTGGATAGATGTTCATGAGAAGGACACGTTTTAGCAACTTCGTTATCGTGACGTCATAGGTCACGTGACCAGATTGCTTTGAATAATTCAAATTGCTTTAAAAGTATATTATGCTAATGAAACAGCAATTTATTCCCCAATTGTGGAAGATATTTAAGTACAGTTTTTGAAAAAGGCCACTATAATTTTTTTCTTTAAAATTTAAGCAGGAAAGCAGAGCAGTTTGTCATTGAGAATGCCTACGCTGAGTTATTTTAAAGTTAAAGTTAAAATTAAACTTGGGTACAAGGTTTGAATATATGCTCTTTCTACTGACGTTGACGGTTTCTCTCCATTTTGCCTCCTTCATGGCAAAGATAGATGTATTTTCCTATTCGACCCAGTCTCTCACGATTTGGGAACCAAAGCGAGGCTATATATTTTCGCGGCGACACAGAGGATTACGTCAGCTTGATATGACGGAGATTTGACGAAGATTTGGCGTGTTGGCGGTTTAGCGAAGGAGAAAGTGGTTTGCAAAATCTTTGCTCATTGTTTTTCTTCGTGCTTTGTACCCAAGAGTGGCGGCTAAAACGTTCTTGGACAGTTGACAAGACAACATTTCTGGCTACATTACTCTGGAAGTCGAGTCCATCTGTCGAAAGAAACAGCTAAGTGCTATATTTTATTCCTTCTGATTATCGACCTTTTACGACATTTTAACGGAGTTGAGTTCACGTAAGCTTTGCTTATAAGCTTACTTCTGTTAGCTACAAAGGTTTTTAGACCTTTTCTTGCTTCGTATTAATCATTACCTGTTTGTTTGATATTATACCAGTGCTCACTTTTGAGGAGCTTTTAAAAAAAGCCGAGCGACGGTGCGGAAAGGAAGTCAATTGACCTCAGCTATTAAGTTTGGTAAGTTTGGTCGTTCCTACTAAGTGATAACTTTATGATAATTAACCTTACCATGACCTTACCTATTGTACAGTACCGGTCAAAAAGTTAGTCGACAGTTAAGACTTAAGCTTACTTCTCGAAAGAAGAATGAGTTTGTTTTCATTTCTATCGGCGTTATAAAGTGTCTTTATCGATCAACTTCAATCAATTGAAACGATTACTTTTTCACGGAGATATTCACCCAAGAAACTGCTTTCGCTTTGTCTAAAATTACCTCAAACGATCTGTAGCATTACAATGCCAACAAACAGATGCTTTAAACATTTTTTGGCATCATGGGGATAACTAATATTTATATATCTTCGCTGTGAAAACGAAAATCCCGGCGAGACCGTACTGGTAGATCAATGAATATTTTCCCACTGGCATTGAATTAACTAGCCTGAGAAAACAGACGTCGTTTCGCGTCGCAACTGGTTCAATTTATTTGTGTATAATTGTCGCTTCATGGGTGCTACAACAACTGAACAAGCATCAAGCAACTCTTATTGATGGAAATTTAACGAAACCTGATCGATGTTCATAATTCATCCTCATCATACATCGATGGAAAATTGAAAGTAAATAAGATTTAAGCTTAAGTTTACCTGCTTAAGTTAACTATACATGTAGGTCTATATTTTTAAAAAAATCCGGTTAAAATTTCCAAATAACGTAAAGTACTGTAATTAACTCGGTTATAGTTTGGTTATGATATTTTAAATTAGGGTCCCTCTCAATCAGTGTGCTTTGCGGTCCCATGTTATTGTTTTCATCCGGGGAAATCGATCTCTGTGTTGTTTGCAGCAAGTCCGATTTCGAAATTGTGCTAACTTGGGTTGTCTAACTGCTTTTTGTGGCCAGAACAAGGTCAAAATCCAGCAAAAAGTAGTTTTTTAACTTCAAGCTGCCATTTTCGCTGCACCCAAAAATGGCCGCCATAACAATATATACGCGCAATGGCGACAATGCACACTGGTTGAGAGGGACCCTTTGACATTCTGAGGTTACACTAGTGTAGATGATATGATTTACGATTCACTATTGCCATGATAATTTCATTGTAGAAAATCAACTTTTGATGTAGTGCATTTATTTAGATCTTAGGTACGGGTCGCACTACAGCCAATTTTGACCAATTTTGTTTATTCAATTTTGTTTATGCAGAGGGCAGCTGCTACAGCTCACAACAAGTGTGACTGAAATCCTTCACTAGAACTGATGGTTATAATGATCTAGATGATAATGATTGCAATATTAATTTTCGTTTCCCTTCTTTGTTTTTACAGACACTGTTATGCAATGCTGTTAATCTCATTGGGTGACTTGAAAGAGCAGCCATGAAGCACATGCTGCTATATGATAATTATCATTACTTTCTAGCAGTAACACTATACTTTTAAAAAAACTAAAGCATTTTTCCTAAAAACGTTTTATTCACTATTTCAGTGACTTGCTTTCTTTCTTTTGCTTGAAATAGCTCGCGTGAAATTCACTTAGCCAATCACAACCAAATCATAGCTAATTGAACAATAGCTTTATGTAAAGGCCTATCACAGACAAGTACTCAGATCCTGGTACGTCGTTGGGGTCTAGAACAAGGATTTTTGCACTAATTCGCAGACGGACATTACCGGCGGTCAAGTCCGTCTGCGAAGCAGGCTATACATAATCTAAATTAAGCAAGTAACTAACTAACCTACAATACAAGAAAAACTAAATGAAAAAAAAGAAAATTTTTAAAACTGTAGCACAATACCGCTTATACCGTGACGGTGTTCTGTTATCTTTAGCTTGGGCGGCCTGTGCACACATATTGTTGTGGCAATTCGAGAATTTTGGTACCGTCGATCGACGGGTCGGATTCCGATGTGTTACGTTATGCGTATTGTTGTAAGGGCTTTGGGATGCCCGTATTGTGCCGGCTGTAGGCCAGCGGTAAGTCGTTGTTAGCTCGTACGATCCGAGCTGGAATAACTGTATCTTCATCGTACATTAAAAGAGTTTGGCAGCTATCAAACGCTGTTATATTACATGGTGTCAGAAAGTGACTACTTTTAGCTGAAGCCGTGTGGATCACAGATGCGACACGAACGCTAAAAGTGTTTTCTCGCCGAAGTTAGTTTTCTTCAAGACCGCCATCTTGGATTTGGGCACGTGCGAATATGGCAACTTATCAGATTCCAGCGCCTGAGCAAATGAATTGCAGTGCAGTGGGGATTTATCCACAAATTGGAAGATATTTCGTGAAGCATACGAAGATTATCTGGTAGCGACAGGGCTTGACAAGTAAGACAGGAAAATGCAAGTCGCAACCCTCAAAAGCTTAATGGGAACCGAGTGTAAGAAGATCTTGAAACGCTTACAACTTACCGACGATGATATGCAAGATCCAAAGATCATCTTAAACACACTTCAAGACCATTTCGTACCGATTATAAATATACTGTACGAACGATATATTTTCCACAACACTGCGCTGCAAACACACGAAATATTGATCAAGCTTCGCCAACTTTCTGAACCCTGCCAATTTGGTACTCTCGAAGACGAAATGGTGCGAGACCGATTGGTGCAGGGCTGCAAGGTCAGTGCAGCGAGGACAAGGTTATTCAGAGAGAAAAGCTGTGATATAAAGAAAGTCATAGAGTCTCTTAGGATCAGTGAAGCGACCAGCGAGCAGCTAAAGAAAATAGAAGGGGATGGAATACAAGAGCCAGTAAAAGTCATGGAAAAAGCAAAGCACTAAGAAACCGCCATGCATGGCAAAAGCAATCTGAAATGCCAAAGAAAAGAAGTGGAAACACCACTGGCAGGCAGTTCAAGGAGGAACGCGAGTGCATTTACAGTGGAGGCCAGCATCAGTTTAATAAGAACAAATGCCCAGCATTTGGCAAAACCTGCAGGAAGTGTGGGAAACCCAATCATTTCTCAACTGTGTGTTTACAAAGGGAGAGCCTTCATTATGTACAAGAGGAGTCAGCCTCAGAAGATGAGTCAGTGTACTGCATTGAATCCGTGGGAGCATTGGATCACCAACAAAGAAACCGGTTTTTGCACCCCTTCGGTTCTTTGATGAAAATGGAGAAGCTCTGATTCAGTGTCAGCTGGACACTGGTGCTACATGTAACGTCATGTCCTTTGACAGGCTATGTGAAATTAAGCAAAGTGGAAAACCAGCCATGCAATCAACCACAGCAAAGCTTAGGCTCTATGATGAAAGCCTGGTACAAGCCCTAGGAGAATGTGAGTTACAATGTAAATGCAAGGACAAACAACATCTGCTAAACTTCAAGATTGTCCCGGGATCCTTACAACCCCTGTTGTCGGGTAAAACTTGTACTAGTATGGGACTTATTACAGTACACATAGCAAACAGCGTCGACATTTCTCCAGCAACAGTGCCAGAAGATATCCTCATAAAATACAAGGATGTATTTGAGGGTTTAGGATGCCTCCCCGGAGAATACAATTTATAGGTCGATACGAACATCACACCAGTGAAACACACTCCAAGAAAGGTAGCCATGCCACTAAAAGCCGAGTTCAAGGCACACATTGAGGAATTAGAAAAGATGCAAGTCCTCAAAAAATTTACTGAACCGACGGACTGGATCAGCAGTGAAGTTGTCGTACGCAAAGGCAGCAAACTACGTTTATGCATTGACCAAAGGACCTGAACAAAGCCCTAAAGCGGTCACACTATCCGATGCCAACGATCGAAGAAATACTACCCGAACTCTCTAAAGCCAAGGTCTTCAGCGTAGCAGACGCAAGAAATGGATTCTGGCAGGTGAAACTTGATGAGCAAAGTAGCTACCTAACTACATTTTGGACACCATTTGGGTGGTACCGCTGGCTGAGAATGCTATTCGTAATAGCAACAGCACCAGAAAAATGTCAGCGCAGACAGCATGAAGTACTTGTCATAGCATATGACATCCTTATCACGAGACAGGGGGAGACCAGGAAGAGGCGTTGCAAGACCATGACCACAACTGCCAGAGAAGTCAACTTGAAGCTGAACCCCAAGAAGCTGAAGCTCAGACTGTCCCTTACATTGGGCACCTGTTAAAGGGACACTGTCACGGATTCGCATGCGCGAAAACTGCTCACTTGCTGTCGACCATAAATTATTTGGCCGCCATTCCATAATGACGGTTAGTGGAAATATTTGCATGTATTTTGTATTTTTTTGCAACGGCCGTAACGCAATGCACTTTTGACAGCCAAGCTTAGATTTATCCATTCGTACATAAGCTTTCAACGGATAACCGTTGCCGTTCGAACGGCTCAAAATTTTTTCTCAACGGATAACCTGGCTTAGCCGTTCGCCGGGTGAAGATTTTTTTCCGAACGGGTAGTAGCAGCCGTTCGGCTTGCTAACCGTTCGGGTAGTGAACGGCCTTTAGCCTTTCGAACGGAAAGCCGTGTCGTACGTTTTCGCGTGAGAGGTCACAGCTGAGGTCACATCTGTTTCGATCACACGTCTCCTCAACAAATGTGTCGCGAAGACAGTATCGTATCACTGTATCATCCTTCGTAACCTGCAACGAATTTCGCTTCAAGCCATGTTTTGAAACTGTTATCTTCAAGATAAATGCGTTTATGTTTTTTTTTGTATTGAATATTCTTTTTCGCCCAGAATTACTACGCTTTCCACCGTGTCCGCCGCCACCACTAGTCGACGCCATTTTGGATTTGGCAACTCAAACTTGAAAAATTCAGCCTAACCTTTTCAAGTTCGACTCGCGAGACTGGCGCATGCGTCCTTGTGACAGTGTCCCTTTAACACCAGGCGGAGTAAAGCCTGACCCAGAAAAGATCCGTGCCGTCCAAGAGATGCCAAACCCAGATGGACGAACCAATGCAGAGAAAGTCAAAGCAGTACAACGGTTTATTGGCTTTGTAAACTACCTAGCCAAGTTTGGTCCCCATCTGGCTGACAAGTGCGAACCATTTATTGCGGCGACTGACTGACAAGGACGCAGACTGGGTCTGGGAGAAACACCACCAAGATGGAATTGACCGTGTCAAGCAGCTAGTAGCAGACTATCCTGTGTTACGCTATTACAATGTGAACCTACCAGTCACCATCCAGTGCAACGCCAGCGACACTGGCTTGGGCGCAGCCCTGCTCCAGGAGGGTCCGCCTGTGGCGTTTTCCTCGAGAACATTGCCACCAACAGAGCGAGGTTATGCTCAGATTGAGAAAGAATGTTTGGCCATCGTGTTTTCTTGCGAAATATTTAATCAATACATCTTTGGAAGGGAGTACATCAGCATACAGAGTGACCACAAACCCTTAGAAGCCATCTTTACCAAGCCACTGACAGCTGCCCCAAAGCGCCTTCAAGGCATGCTCCTTCGCCACGGAAGTTTAACCTCAAGGTTGGCTATAAGAAAGGAGCTGAAATGTTCCTTGCTGATACATTATCTAGAGCACCACTGCCAAGTACTACTGCCCCTACAAATTGTCTCAGACCGGAACATGAAGAAGTCTGTCACCTTGAAATGGAAAACGTCAATGCGGCAGAATTCCTGAGAATCTCAAACGATGGCCTGGAGAACATCAAAGCCTTACTGAAGCAGACAACCAGCTACAACGTCTCAAGATGACTGTCCTACAGGGATGGCCAGTGGCAAAGCAACAAATTGGGCCACTGATTGCTGAGTATTGGACATACCGTGATGAAATCGGAGTCTACAATGGCATGTTGTATAAAGGCGATCGAGTGATCATTCCGAATGAATTACGCAAATAAATGATGAAGCGCATTCATGCAAGTCATCAAGGACAACAAGCTTGTCTTAGACGGGCCAAAGATGCTTTGTTTGGCCTGGTATGAGCCACAAAATCAAGGAAGCTGTGAGTAACTGCAGCCTCTTTGCAGAGTGTCAACCGCCCAGCCGAAGGAACCGTTGATAACTCCAGAGCTGCCGACCCGGCCATGGAGTATAGTGGCCCAAGATCTATACAGCCTTTATGGTAACAACTATCTGATAACAGTAGATGCCTTCAGTGGATACTGGAAAGTTGACGAGATGCTGCAAGCCACAACTCCAGCGGTCATCCGCAAGACCAATCAGCATTTCGCTCGTTATGGTATTCCAGACAGAGTGTACACAGACAATGGCCTACAATTCGACTGCGTTGAATACACAAGATTGTAACAAGACTGGCAATTTGGGCACTACACGTCATCGCCATACCACGCCCAGTCAAACGGGCTTGTTGAAGCTGCTGTGAAGACTGCTAAAACACTTCAGAAGAAGGCAGCGAAGGCTAATCAAGATAAGTGGCTGAGTTTTTGGATTTGTTCAGTGTGAAGGATAGTTTACCCAAGTTACTAAGATCTCGTGTAGTTTACAAGTTTTTTTGCGCAGGCTGTGGCGCCTGTTATGTCGGCGAGACTAACCGACATCTTGCTACACGAATCCGGGAGCACCTTTCCACTGACAATAATTCCCACATTTTTCAGCACCTCAAAAGCTCGGATAATTGCCGAGCTTTATGTTCTGAAAATTGTTTTTCCATTCTGGACACCGCCTCAACCTCCTTCCAGCTTAAAATCAAGGAGGCGCTGCATATCCATTGGGAAAAACCCACACTCAATAGGCACATTTTTCATGTCAATCTTTCACTGGCTATTTAGTTTTGTTTGTTTATCAGTATATATTCTCTGTTCTGTTTTTTCTTTATTTTTGTCACGCCGTAATTAGTCTTATTTTCTATATTTCTTGTTTAGTTGCAATTAGCTATATGTTCTACATTTATTGCCACGTTGTAATTAGCTATATTTTCCATACCATTGTATTTTTCTTATATTTATATCACACCCACTAGCGTGTTCTGTTACTTGTACTGAAGATGGATGAAGGATCATCCGAAACACGTATGCATTAAAAAAAGTCGTGACCCTCCTGAAGATTGTTTCCTGCCTGCTGGCATTACCGAAATTACAGAAATACACCCACGGAGGGTATGGATAGCAGCCCTGTGCATTGCCAGTAGCACAGCACCTCCTAGAGCCTGAGACACAGTCAGACGTTGAAAGAAACTGACAAAAAAGCGAAGAAGGGCTAAGAAATACTTTGACCGAGGGTCCAAAGAACGTCCTGAACTGGAAATTGGTCAGCCATCAGATTGATGCCTTCTCCAATTGACACAAGTAAGAAATGGAGAAGAGGGGTCTGCATGAAGAAGGTGGCCCCTCGTTCCTACCTTGTAGAGGTCGGTGGGTCGATATATCGAAGAAATCGGAAGTTTCTACGCAGTGCAAAGGATAGCAAACCTTGCCGCACAGACACCCAAGCCTCAACTGGACCTCCTTTTAACTGCTTCACCACAATGGACCGTGACTGACATACCAACGACTTCACCAGACGTTCACCCTGCCGTGAGCAGTGGAGACCCAACTCCGTCCGAGGAAGAGCCTCCCCTAAATGTTCAAGAAAGCCCTCCTCCCCGGCCGCTCATGCAAATGACCTGCAGTGGAAGGATTATCAAACCTCCACCCAAGCTGAACATTTGAACACTACGGCAATTGATCTGTAACATATCTTTGAACACTGAACACACTTTGAACTCAGAAACATTTACCTACTAACCTACTAACTTGTTTCAGTTAAGAAAAGGAAGATGTTACGTTATGTATATTGTTGTAAGGGCTTCGGGATGCCCGTATCGTGCTGTAGGTCAGCGGTAAGTCGTTGTTAGCTCCTACGATCCGAGCTGGAATAACTGTATCTTCATCGTACATTAAAAGAGTTTGGCAGCTATCAAACGCTGTTACACGATGAAGATCGACCCTGGGAACGAGGTTGCTGACGTTTTCAACAAACGCGATCGAGGATGATTGCATTAGCTAATCGATCTGTTATGGCCATTTCTGTTCGAGGAATCATTCATCAAGATGCCTCAACAAAAACGAGAGAGCTATCTACGAGAGAAAATGGATGTCCAGCAAAAATTGCCCGCGAATAGCACAAGCGTTCGCATGCATGTGAGCGACACGTACACGTACATGTAAATATACCGTATGCATCGAATACAATCTTATCGCCGAATTGCGAAGAAGAGAGCCTCAATTTGTTATGCTATCTAGGACTCAGAGTCTAATGTTTAGAACACAACTCCAACTTGAAGTCAGGTAAGCCAGCGATAAGGATTTCATATTCCGAGTATTTAGCTAGTAAACAAGGCGAGTGTGTTCATTCTTGTGGTATAATTTTCAAAATATCACAGTATCAATTTCTGCGAACATAGCGTGCTGAAAATTATTATATATTATTATAGGGCCATTTATACTTCGCTAACGCTTTTATGAAGATAAGTAGTTTCAAACATCGCTGCATTTTCAAAATGGGCTCTCAAAGTTGAGCTCTTTTCGTGTTACGATCAGACAGGATCAGAGCTTGATATGATCACATGATATAAATAATATATTCGTTACCACTGAATTTGAAACATTAAATTATAAGCTTAACTTTAATATGGCTGAAGAAACTGCACTGATCTGTCATTAAATGAAAACGAGAACAGGAATTTTTGAGCTAATCAGTAATCTGTAATGTTTGGAGTTTTTGGCTTCAACCGATCGATAATTAAGCTTACATGTTTATTTCAAAATAAACTAATTTTAGTGATATTTAGTGATAAGTAAGTAGCTTTATTTGAGTGTCAGTCGCTCCAGCATGTGATAGATAATGTAAAAGCTTGTGGTAGCTTACGGGAGGTTTTTAAGGGTCAGACAGCACTTCACTTCTCTTTGAGAACTTCTAGTAATACTACTTAATAGCCAATTTATTGGTTCATTTCTTTTCTTTTCTATTCTGCCTGGGCTTTTTTTTTTTTCGTTCCTGAGCCTGGGGGGGGGGGGGGGGAGGGGGGGGGGGGGCAGATAGTGCCCCCCATGTATCTCAAAAAAGTATTGACGCTATGAAACTTACATGGTGTGTAAAGCATCCGAAAATCTTTATTTTAGTGGCAGTCACGTGCCAATTATGACGTCGTACACGCCATAATGACATCATACGCTAAAAAAATCCGCCATCTTGGATCCGAAATCTTGGATTTCTAAATTGTTCAGGAATGTCAAAAAATCTCCAAATTTGTTTTGAAAAAATCAAGAAAAATGTAAAGATGCTAAAACGGCAAAGATTTTGCAAAGATTTCATCGTAATTTTATGAAAACTGAAAATTAAGTTAAAAAAACAACAAATTTGGGTAAAACGATCTGTATCTCGAAAGTTATTTGTGCTATAAAAATGAAACTTATGTGGTGTATAAAGCATTCAAACATGTTTATTTTAGTGACAATCACGAATCAATTTAAAAATGTCCGCTATCTTGGATCCGTCATCTTGGAATTTAAATTGTTCAGAAATGTCAGAAAATCACCAAATTTGATTTGAAAACATCGAAAACAATATAAGGATGCAACAATTGCAAAGATTTTGGAGGAAACTATTCATAGAAAGCGGAAATCTCATGAAAATTAAGCTGAAAATACCAAATTTGGCTAAAACGGCATGTCAAAACTTGGTTGCCATGGAAATATCAAGTCACGTGATCAAAATATTGACACACCAAAAATGTTCCCAGATAATTTATAGGAAAAGTCATAAAGTTTGGCTATGATTGCTTGAATGCTCTTTAAGTACGATAAATTTGAAGTCAGCGCGGGCACTTTCTGCCCCCCCAGGCAGGATAGGGTTAAATTCTAAAACATTATTTGATTAAATATTTCTTAAATTAATAATATTTAAAATGTTACGACTTTAACTATGTGGGCGTGTGGGAAACAAATCAGGTGGTAAGTGTCTTTTAGTTTTAGCTTATGAATAGGCTCCGCGGTGGGGGATGGGGTAAAAAGAAATGGCGTGCGAGCCGGGCGAAGCTGGGGAGAGAGGGAGGGACGGCGAGCCTATAGACCAGGGCGCTAAAATGTAGGGCGGTGCAACGAGCGGGTCCGAGCGAAAAGGTGTGATGCAGTGGACTGGGTTCGAATTGAAATCAAAATGCAAAATGGCGGAGTCGAGTGTGCTGGAGCTCAAGAATTCGAGGACTTATTTCTCCTTGATCTTTATACTTATGACGATTTTGATTTTGATTTGGACGAGGGCGAAACTTCAGTAAGTGCCAACGACAACAATTTTATGTCCGCTAATGTTAATATAGCGTCGCTGAAGCTAGTGTTAGATAGGTTTTCAGACATTCAGATCAATTTTGTATTGATTAAAAGGGAAGAGCAGGCAGTTGCTGCCACGATAAACAATCTTAATTAAATAACCAGATGCATGGAAAGACTTATTGATGTCAGTTGGTGATTTGTTTGAACAATGCTTCCATTTGCGATCTTCGAAAAAAAAAGCATTTACGAGCAATTTAGCTAAAGAAGAATTTCAATGTTGCGGTCAAAAACCGAACCCGGCCCAGTTTGGGAGCAGATTCTTGTGGAGGTGGGAATAGAAAAAAAATACCGCGTCTGACAACGTTCCCCAACATATACTCCAGCATTTCTGGAGTACAATTGGGTCTGTCGTTAAGAAAGAACAAACTCGGGGAAAGTGCCGTGACTGCAAACAAACCAGATGACATTTAGTTCGCAGCAGTCATCGACCACTGCACGCTGGATGGGTGATAAAAATAGCTAGAGACATTAAAAAATCCAGTACAGCAAATCATCTTACCATCTCACTATGACCGGTCAATCCGTCCGTCAGTTAGTGAGTCAGTTGCTTTTAATTTATATATATGCAAACATAAATAAATAATAAATAAATAAATTTTATTGTCATTTTTAATTTTAATTTTACAGGGCCCACACTGATAACAGTTGTATAACTGAAGTGGCTACCCTGTATAAATATTTGTTAGTATTATTATTATTAATGTACCTGAGTAACAGGAAAAGATAACATCTTGCTAACTCAGAAAAGTAAATGCATTGGGTTTTGTGGTATTGTGGTTTCGGGCCATTTTTCATACAGTATTTTAATTGCGGTTTTTGCTGTTTTTAATTTTTCGTGTGCCGTTTGTGAGACGGATTCAACCCCAAAAAATCCATTCCAGATGTGTAGTGTCCCTTAATCTGATTGGTTGTTGGCAGTTTTGAATTTTCTTGTGCCAGTAATGACCAATCAGAATGAAATTAATACACAGATCTCTGTAGAGTCATGTCATCAGTATATAATTTTTAAAGTTGTATCTCAGACATCGCTCAAGCCTGGGAAAAATTGAGTGTGCAAAGAGAAACATAATATGTTTCTTTTTGCGCACTCAAAGACAAAACATATTATGTTTTCTCAGACTACTCAATCTCGTACCCAGAGTCAACGGTCTTCTCGCGTCAGCAGTAGTCGTCGCCGACTCTGGAGGAATGGAATAAATATGAAATTTTTTTATTGGCTGTTCATGTAACAAGAATGCCAGGGAGCGGAAGTGACCGGAATACCAGATTTCTGAGATTCAAAATTCCATTCCCCAGAGTTCCACCTGGCGACGACTAACTACTGACCGAGGAGACCGTGGACTCTGGGTACGAGATTGGTGGATGCTAGGCAAAGTAGCGGTGAATCATAACTGCTCCTTTTTTGCTGAACCCTTCATTATTATGTACACTGTTCCAACAACAATACAAGACTCTGAGTGAGTCTATTTCTTGAACTGCTGGTTGAATAGTAATTAGCATAACCCAGTAGCTGACTATTGGCAAACTTGCAATCTGATTGGCTACACAGGCACCTACTATCGATCGATAGACGGCTCTCGGAGTGCGCGCACAGTTTTTTGTGCATTATGGCCAAAAAGTATTAAACAAACCATCAATTAATCAGTTTTATCAATATTCTATGTTTAATAGATCAGCCACTCAGGGTTATGCTAAAACAATATTAGACGGCTTGCTCTAGGTTTCTATCGACTTTGATAGTTGGCTCGGGGCTTCATCTCTCACTAACTATCAGCTGATAGAAACCTTGAGCTTGCCGTCTACTTGTTAATTAATAGTAACAATAATTACCCATAGTTAAAGGGTGTTTCAATACAGTTTTTTGGCATGGGGACCTGATGCCTAATGCTTTCAAATTTATGAGCTTTTTAGCTGATGCAAAATTTTCACCAATTACTAGTCTTGTATTGAAGTTTGCGATGATGTATCAAATCGATATTGCCATGGCAACAATAAACAGAAAACCTCAAAATCGATAGGATATTATTTAAATCTTATATGGTATGGTCAAATAAAATATGCAAGAATATAAAAAAAATGTTGTCTTCTTTTGTACCACAAATGTTGAGAGCAGAATGTATAGCAATTCAGAATTGTACATGTGCATGTGCTGCAGCATATCGCCATATGTTGCCTGTGGCCGTTTTCTGTTGTTGAGGCTTGTGCAGTTGCAATACCAATCATCGATAATTTTGCTGCTGTCGAGATTTGGTGAGCTGTGGACTGTGTTTGTAACATTCACGCCATTGCTATATTAGGATTATGCCACTTGCTTTTTTCGGTGAGGGAAATGATGCCACTGAAAAATTTGATAAATGAATTAAAGCATTTCGTTGTTTACATTTTGTTATGAGTTACGACGCATTGTTCAACTTTAGAAAGACAGCGACTAAAGTTTTGGACTTAAAGTTTCTATGGCTATGGTCACCAATTTTGTTAATTTTATTTCCAGCAAAGTTTTCTAAAGTAGACAAATTTTCATTTCATTGCGAACTAATTCGTTTTAAAAAAGTAATTTACGATCATATTTTCCAATTTCATGGATTGGTTTTATCGACTATATAAATATAAAGTGCTTTCTGGACAAGCTATAGACCTAGCCTACAGAGTAGTCACTATCCAAAAATAGTAGAAAGTGTTTGGGGGAACATGTTTAGTGTCCATATTTTTTTTTTGCGCTGTGCTGTTCTGGCTGCTCTGTGCTGTGCCAGTATGGTCAGTATGCTGTGTGGTCAACTTATTTTACTTCTGCTAGGCTTATGCTTGCCAACTGAAACCGATTTGAACGCAAAATTTAACAAGAGTTGGCCAGAGTATACACCTATTTGAAATGAAAATGCAACCGTTTGATCTGTTATTGACATTTTATTCGCCTAATTATTTTCAAGGTGAACTTCAATTGATCGTGCGTGAATCAAAACAGACCGCGTGATCTTACGACATAGCGCTCGATGCTATTGTCAACTTTAAAGTTATAGAACTCCACTATATCCAAATATATCCAGCTAAATTTTAGTTATGTTGTTAAAAATTTATCAGCCTTCAACATATTAAAAAATTGGAGAGGTGTTTTGTGGTGCTTTTTTACACGACACAGCGGAAGACTAGTTGGTCATGTTTTAATTGCGTTGCACGCATCTACTGCTGCCCTACTCATCGCCAATTTTATTAAATTATGATGGACATAGCGTACATTTATATTTACAGTCGAGGACTAAAGGTATTTTTTTCCTGTCCTTGCGTATTATATACGAAGCAGACGAAACTCCAGACTTGTAAAATTGAAAATAAAACACGATTTCCGGTTTCTTCGAAGACACTTTTTGCATCGCCATTTTGTACCGGAAAGCGGAAAGAGCGCTCGTGCCAGTCCTACTCCCGCATCACACATTGCGTGAAGAGCGGACCGCCGGTTTTATCGCCCAGCCTTCTCCCGCCCTGCTATAGACATTCCTTTGAAGCCGCCATTCCGTGCACCAGATTCTGGTGCAAGCTCCAATTGGTCAGATCACTGATTGTTGACAAGTTTGATTGATATCCCGATTTCACCGACGCGACCTCACGCGACGGGTCATGAAATCGTATTTGCAACGAAACGGCAAACTACTCAGGCTGATCGCATCTCAAAATCGGCACGCCGTTGATTTCAATCATGAAGGAAATGGAAGAGATCGACATTGACAGTACTAAAAGCATTTGACATCGTTTTAGGCGAAGAAGAATCAGAGAAAGAAATTAGCCCTCGCGTGGCGTGAAATCCGTTGCAGAAATCGCAAGATAACAACCTTCACGCCAATTTTTGACTGTATTTGTTCACCGATTGAGCCGAGCGAGCCGTTTTCTCCGGGAGTCTTTGCATATTTTGTGTTTCGCTTCGCCGAATGTGTTATTCCAGCCGGCCAGTGAAGCGCTACAGATCTTAGAAACGCCTGTCATTATAATTCATTCATTCTGGCAGCGGCTTGTTTATACACCGAAACTGCTCATATTTGCAAATGATACAAGGACTAAAATCCTCTCATGACTGTTAGAGTTGATATCCTACTAGATTTTAAACGCATGAGTTAATATACAGAGTCAGGCCAGTTAAGTCTTTTAGAAACAGAAGTGCCGACGAAACGTACGTGCGTGAGCTATTACATTCCAATGCATCCAACCAAGATAATAATGACATCTTGTTTACAGCTCGTTGACAGGTAAATTACAAGGGGGCGGAATGGCGGCTTCAAATGAATGTCTATAGGCTCCGTCGCCCCTTCGCTCGCAGTTTTCTTTTTACCCCATCCCCACCGCGGAGCCTATTCATAGGCTATTAGTTTTATTCAATGCATGCAGCATTTTGCTTCGTGTTCTTCTGTGCATGATCAATAGAAACCGTGATTGAATAAATATTGTATTTTTTTCTTAACAGCCAATTTCTTGGTGCTCTTCTGTGCATTAAATTATAAAAAAAGTAAAAAAAAGAAGCCTGGCGTTCATGGTTAGAGTGTCCGCGCGGTAATTGATTTTAATTTTTTCCTTTCCGTGTGGATTTTTGGGTACAAATCAGCATGTGTCTTTTTACTTTTATTCAAGGCACGCATCGCTTTCATTTGAACCAAAATATTTAATATCCATTTCTTGGTATACTTCTTTGCATGAAATCCTAAAAACAACAATTGATTAAACATTGTTTATTAAATAGTCCTAATGCTGCATTTTGTACTGAATGAAAAAAATATTGTTACCACTAATAATTGTTTTCGTCTTTTCTTTTTCATGTGGACGTTTGGGAACAAATCAGGTTGTAAGTGTCTTTTTGCTTTTATTCAATGCATGCCTCGCTTTGATTGGTGCTCTTTTGTGCATAATTAAATTAAAGTGTGATCAACTAAATATTGTCATTTAGTCCAAACTACGTAAATACCTAATTCTTAGTGCTCTTCTGTGCATGAATGACTAGAAGCAATATTTAACTAAATATTGCTTGTTAAAGAAAACTGTATTTCTTAAAATGAATAAAATATTAAAGTTACGACTTATTTAATAACTCGTTTTCATGCGAACGTTTGGGAACAAATCGGCAGCTTGTGTCTTTTTACTTTTGTTCAATGCATACATGCATCGCTTTCATTTGAAACCAACATATTTAATAGCCAATTGTTGGTACTTTTCTTTGCATGAAATGCTAGGAACAATAATTGACTATAAATATTGTCATTTGGTTCAAACTGCTTATTAAGAACGAATGTCGCTAAGGATGGAGCCAAATTGGAAATGGTCAAAATAAAGTTCCCTTCATATTTTGTGTGTAGTTAGCCTTTGGGGTGGAAACATCCATGATGATATTTTTTCACTTCCTGCACTAACCTAGACTTGGGACCTGGGGGGGGGGGGGGGGGGGGTGAGAGTTCATGCCCAAAATTGTATTTTTTGAGGTATTTTTAACCATGAAAACTGAGATTTTGTTAACTAACTATCTCAATATCATCCTTCCACTCTACAGAACTGGCAACGGATTTTCAGTTTGCCCCCTGGGGGCCTCCTGTCCTTTGTAAGAGGGGGGGGGGGGGGGAGGGGCGCCTTTTAAAAAACTGAAAATGAGACAACTTTGGATAAATAAAATCAAACTGGTATTCATATTTTGATCAAATTTGAAGTTGGAAATGAATATTTCGTCCTTTGTGAATCTTTGGTACTGAAAAGTCCGCGGGCATTTAATTATTTTTTGTAGAACACATAATTTACAATACCGACCCAAGGCAAAATGTTAATTTTCTGTCACTTTCAATGCCCACTTTCTGGAGCTTAAATAATGCGATTTGTAGCAACAACTTACCACTACACTGTTTCTCTATCATCGATAATTTGAAAATATTTCACTTTTACAGCGTACATTTAAGCAAGTTTGTGCTATAAAAATGCACATCCACTGGTGAAACTGTTAATTTATGCAAATAATACCACTCAAGTTACCGACTAAAAAATATAAAACTGAGTTGTGTAGTCCATTAAACCACAGAAATAAAACTTATAATAAACAATTGATGTTTTGCATACCATTTATTAAGTAGTAACTTCAAGATTGGTTCTCTTCTGTGCATTAACCATATTCTGCCTGGGCTTTTTTTTCGTTACATGGTGTGTAAAACATCCAAAAATCTTTATTTTAGTGGCAGTCACGTGTCAATTATGACGTCGTACACGCCATAATGACGTCATACGTTAAAAAAATACGCCATCTTGGATCCTAAATCTTGGATTTCTTAATTGTTCAGAAATGTCAGAAAAGCTCCAAATGTGATTTGAAAAAATCAAGAAAAATATAAAGATGCTAAAACGGCAAAGATTTTGGAAAGATTTCCTCGTAAAAAGCAAAAATTTATGAAAACTGAAAATTAAGCTAAAAAACAACAAATTTGGGTAAAACGATCTGTATCTCGAAAGCTATTTGTGCTATAAAAATGAAACTTATGTGGTGTATAAAGCATTCAAACATGTTTATTTTAGTGACAATCACGAATCAATTGTGATATCATATAATGCCAAAATAACGTTATACTTTAAAAATGTCCGCCATCTTGGATCCGCCATCTTGGATTTTTAAATTGTTCAGAAATGTCAGAAAATCACCAAATTTGATTTGAAAACATCGAAAACAATATAAGGATGCAACAATTGCAAAGATTTTGGAGGAAAACTATTCGCAGAGAGCAGAAATCTCATGAAAACTGAAAATTAAACTTAAAATACCAAATTTGGCTAAAACGGCCTGTCAAAACTTGGTTGCCATGGAAACATCAAGTCACGTGATCAAAATATTGACACACCAAAATGTTCCCAGATAATTTTTAGGAAAAGTCATAAAGTTTGGCTATGATTGCTTTAATATTCTTTAAGTACGATAAATTTGAAGTCAGCGCGGGCACTTTCTTCCCACCCCCCCCAGGCAGGATAGGGTTAAATTCTAAGACATGATTTGATTAAATAATGTTACGACTTATAATTGTTTTCATATTTTCCTTGTCATGTGGACGTGTGGGAACAAATCAGTTGGTAAGTGTCTTTTTTAGTTTTATTTAATGCATGCATCACTTTTCTTGGTGCTCTTCTGTTCATGATCACAAAAAACGTATTTGATTAAGAGCAAATGCTCAGAAATTTCGACCAGAGTGTGGCCACGGTAAAAAATTAACCTACCTTCATTTCGAGTTTTTAGAGAGGCATTAGTGAGTTTTCAAAGGTTTTAAAGTTAATTTTTTTAATACAGTCAAATTTTGGAAATATTTGAAAAATCGATTTCTCGCTGCCACCGGCCAAAAAATAACCAAATTAATTGGTAAAAATTAGCATTCACAAAAACGCGCTCGCGTAAGTAGCACAGGCTATATAATCGGGAATTAGAACCTAATGTTAAAAGAATACGTTTTTTGCACTTTACTTATGCCTGTAATTCGGTTCTAGATGATATTTCTCACAGCGAGAAATATATGTTATTTGCCGGCCTTGGTCGGTCCGTATTGAGAAAAACTGTGCCAGAGGTCTTGAGTACGGCCCTCGGCCTACGGCCTCGGGCCGTACTCAAGACCTCTGGCACAGTTTTTCTCAATACGGACCGACCAAGGCCGGCAAATAACGTATTTATTTTTTTCCTACTTGGTTTGGTAATGCTAGAAATCTTGAAATCTTGTTTTGAAAAATCTGTTCACGCGCGCGCGTATTCCTTTAGCTGATCGCAAGGTCGCTATAAAACTACCGAAGAAATAAAACTTAATCCAAATAACAAGAAACTCAGACGATTAATTTTTACACCAGAATTACAGAATAGGTAGATGTGAAGAACAGACGATGGAGACTCAAACGGAATTTCACACTAAAAGCTGAAATGAGAAGCTATTTCAAATTTTGCATAAAAGCCATTCAAAGTCCGGCGTAACCGGCAAAAGTTTAGAACAATCTTCCATACTCTTGCGTAGTATCATGAAAGCATTTTCCGAGCAAAACTGTTTCCTCAGTTTTCTACAATTTTCATTTCCATGTTAATCTAAATATTGCCATTCGGTGGCCATATTTACAATTTTCATTTTATGCGAAACCTTGACAAACTGTATTCATGCATTCAGTTTCAACGTACCGACACAACTGATTTATACGAGCCGAGAATTATTTTCTGGGCTACCGGTAATCACTAAGTTGTTTCTTGAATGAAAGTTAATGAAGGGCTGTTTCGGAAAAAAAGAGAAACGAAAAGCAAATGGCTAAAACTAAGGAATTGAGTCTAAACACGGACATTTGTAATTTAAAATAGCAAGTCCAGAGAGGTGAAAGTGATTTTCAAAACAACAACAAACTTAAATTATGTCGGTTAAAATCAAATGAACACTCGCCTTTTTGAAGAAATGGAAGCTCTTTAATTCCACTGCGTAGTTCTCCATTCACTTGACAACGGTAAGAGAGCAATGTGAAAAAAATCAGTAAAAGCTTCTTCGCATCGACCTTCGCACGTTACTGAAATTAAAACGTTTTCGCTTGGGCTGCGCAGGCCTGGCGGCAAAGTCATTTGATATTTTGACCGTGGGCAAGATTGGAAAATCTTGCCCGCTCTCGGAACCAATCAGATATTGCAAGATTCGAGAGTTCCGCCCACTCGCGCTCTCAGAAAAGAAATAATATAATAGAAGAAAATAAAAATAAAAATAAATTAATATTCATAAATTAAAGTTTACAGCCCATCGAACGAGCGAGCGAGTGAAATTTGCATATCTGTTTCCACAGCTATACTCGTTTCATTACATTCACTCGTAAAAATGAAAAGCTTTTTGAACCAGCGTCAGTAAAACGTTTTCTTGCGGGAACACAGCGGGCCGGCCATCTCGAGCGGTGAAGATGGTCGCACGGGTAGCCAATCACAGCACAGGATTTGCTTCATCTTTCCCGTTCATATAGCCAGCCATATAAATCAATTATAATGATTTTAAAGAATGCTGTATTTTGTACTGAATGAATAAAATATTAATATTACGACTAATAATTTATTTTCATCGTTTCCTTGTCATGACTGGAAGTTTACGAACAGATCAGTGCGTAAGCCGGTCTTTTTACTTTTATTCAGTACATGCATCCTTTCGGTTGGGCCAATCTATTTACAGTGGTGCTCTTCTGTTCATGAAATGCTCAGTAGAAACAGTATTTGACTAAATATTTCAAAAATAAAGATTAGAAGCCAAAGGCATGTATTATACTGTAATAATTAAAACACGACGGGGATTTTCTCAAATACCCGGAGTAATAAAATGTTACCACTATTAAAGGAAGTGATTTGATTTGGATTGATTTTCATCTTTTCCTTTTCATGTGGACGTTTGGGAACAAAAATCAGGGCGGGCCCGGCGCAGTAAGTACCTTTTAAGTTTTATTTATTGTATGGATCGCTTTTATTTGAGGTAAACAATTAAGAATTGGTTTATGATTAGTGTGCCTCTGTCGAGTTATGGAGGCACACAGGAAGAAGGGAGAGCACGAAGGAAGAGTAAGAGCACGAGAGCAGTCCGTCACATTCCTTTTGCAAAAATAAAGCCTAAAAATATCAGGCTTGAACGGGATTCGGACCCATGAGCTCTGCGATACCGGTGCAGACTGGAGCTGGTCACTTTGTGAGTTCGTAATATACCCGTAAAAGATGAAAGAAAATGATAGCTGTTTTATATCATGCCCATACCTTAAATGAGAGACACATTATCGTGGGAAAATCTGTACAGAACAGATGAGACACATGGCATGGTGAGAAAACTATGACGGATGCGGCATATTTATGAGGAGAATCATCAAGGCAGAGGCTTGAGCATCTTGAGCATCTGATGCCGAAGACACTAATTCGTCATTTTGGGCTAAGCTTTACAGCATTTTAAATTTGAATATTTTGTAACTTTTTCCATTGCGGATTGTGGAATCTTGTAATTTCTTACCTGTTGCTGCTATAGAACTGAGAAGTGTATGACATCGCTTCTGCATTGCACAAATCTCACGACGGAAGATCTGACGTTATAAAGTCGATCTTCCAGTAGTAAAAAAAGAGTCAAATGAATAACACCTCACTCAGAAACCGCCATGTTAGTCAAACAAATTACACCTCACTCAGAAACCACCATGTTCCCGAATCTCGGGTCCTGCTGGCCCCTCGATTCGGGAACATGGCGGCTTCTGAGTGAGGTGTAATTTGTTTGACTAACATGGCGGTTTCTGAGTGAGGAATTATTCATTTGACTCTTTTTTTACTACTAACACAGCAACCAACTGCGAGTATTTGTTACTTCGCTACACGGGGGCTGCCCACAACGCTTATTTTCATAAAAGCGCTGCGCCGGGCCTGTGAGAACGGCTATCTTCAGACGGCACAAAGGCTATGTCAGACCGTTTTGATTAAATACCAGCACAGACGCAGATCTTATATACGCCCATTTAAAGATTCGCCGCACATTAATATACAAGATGGAGTGCGAAAAATGTGGCAAAAGCTTCAAGAGAAAATATAGCTTGAAACGGCACATTGAGAAGCGCAAGACGTCTTGTGTGAAAGCCCCCAAGCACTACATTTGCGAGAATTGCGGTAAAGAGCTAACAAAGCTGCTATTTCTCCTTGTGGAGACATTTAGAGATTGGCACACAAAAAATATACAAAGTCTACCGTATGGCGAAAAGTCTGAAGAAGTTGGACGATCTCCTTCGTCAAGGACTGATTACACCCGAGACATATGCGGACAGCTTGGATGCCTTTACTCAGCCTTTAGCGGGTGAGCAGAGGGAGCGCTCTGTTCCCGCACCGGTACTCTTCTCAAATGAGAAGTGGGAACAGTTAAGTAACGAGATGACAGAAAAGCGCCCTGTTCCGGACCAAGGTGAAAGCGCCCTGTTCCCACACCACTGAGGCGAAAGCCTGCTTCAGAACGCCGGCAGCCGCTGGCTGACGGGGCTCTCACGGACTTCCTCGACTTCCTCGACAGAAGAGAAGAAGAGTTCGAGGGGGAAGAGAAAGCAGGACGCCGTTTCATTCGATGGCGCTTCAACCGAGGGTTGGAAAGAGATCTCACACCGAATTTCATGGCAAAGCTCCAGGAGCGGGTTACCACGGCTTTCTACCTGCGTTACATCTATTCCTATCAGATTCGCAACATGGAAGAAGAGGGAACAATTATATAGTATTATAAGAACTCCGTCGGCTCACCTTGGATTAATCGATTGTCCGAGGCTGAGTGAAAAGGAGAAGAATCGCCTGAAGCCTGACAACATTGGTCAGCCAAACACGAAGTGGGAGTTTGTTGGTTTCTTCAATGTTGATGTGAAGGTAGTGCTGGACCGGCAACCACTGTTAGGCACCGGCCCATTGCCAGACTAGCTGCGCAATCTTGCGCGCGGACGTGCGGGGCCTATAGTAGCGCTGGATACGTACCAAGATAACTTGTGTCTCTGGCGCTGCATAGCAGTGCACTGCGGGGCCCTACCGCATCGAAGCACTCAATCGGCTCGTCTGCTTGCAAAGAGTTTCTTCAAACTCGATACTGCATCACGAGACTGTGGAAAAAACGTCACTTGATCAATTACATCAGGTTGAAAGGCATCTCAATCAGGGAAAACCTGTCTCGAATTGGCTGGGTATCCGAGTATATGAGCCTGAGCGCGAGGCTGATAGAGAAGAGATATGGCACCTTAGAAGGAATCCATCAGACAAGCTGAAGAACATACTGACAATCGGAGTTTACGATGGGCACGCATTTGTCATCCAGGATATTTCGAGCTTAGCAAGAACATATGCATGTGTTCATTGCCGAGCTCGCTTCACAAAAGCTGTGAACCTTCAACGTCATACCAAAACGTGCTCCAAAGGGGAGACTGTTATCGATTTCCCGAACGAACGAGTCGAAGCCCCGCAGACAGCTTATGAGAAGGCGTTCTATCCAAAGAATACCGCTTCATTAGAATCGCTTCGGTGGCTTAATCGAGAAGCCGAGCAACGGAAAATACATATCCATCACGCCAAGTGTGGGCACGGCGGTGAGAGGTGGGTCGAGGGCGCACCTGTGGACGGCTACGACCCTGTCGCGAGGACTGTATTTCAATACCACGGCTGCCACTGGCATGGGTGTCCTCGGTGTCATCCAAATGACCGTGGCGGCAACAGCATCCCCAAAACACGTGAACAATGTTATCAAGCAACTGAGGAACGCACAACAACGCTCCGAGCTGCTGGCAACATCGTCGTCGAGCGGTGGGAGTGTGAATTCGGCGGTTGCGCAACAACCTGCATCCTGAGAACTCAAACACAGAGCTACCCTCACGCTATCTTCTACGATTTCGAATCGTACCAAGACAAGAAACAGCGTAAGGAACCAACGGCTGCCCTCACGTTCGAGAACACGCACGTACCGATCTCGGTGAGTGTCGGTGATACGCTTGAATAAAGGCCCACACACTTCTGTGAAACCGATCCAGCAGAGCTTATCCACAAGTTCATGGAAGAGTTGAAGCGGCGCGGTGCGCGGATTCGAACTGAGGTACGAGCAGCGTACACGCCTAACGACGTAGAACTGCTTCCAAGAAAGCAGCGCATCAAAATCGAAAATAGTGCGATCAGGTGCCGGTTCTCGGTTTCAACTCTGGCCGCTACGATCTGAACCTCGTCAAAGAACACTTCGCAGAGCGACTAGCTGGCATGGCCACCAAGGTCAGAGTAGCGAAAAATGCGAACATGCACGATCATGTTCATGATTACTCCGGCTTTCGCTTCCTTGATATTATCAACTACCTTCGGGAACCAGCTACGAAAAGTGGACGAAGGCATACGAATGTACTGTTGAGAAATCGTGGCTCCCATACGAGTGGTTCGATGGACCGGAAAAGCTCGATTAACCTGGGCTACTTGATTACCCAGCTTGGTATTCACGTCTGAAGGGCTGTTAAGTTCTCAAACTATCAGAATGGCGGACTTGCAAGCGGATGTTCAAGGAGCGCGGCATGCGGACGTTCGCAGACTGGCTGCGATACTACAACGATCTCGACGTGGCCCCTGGTCTGGAAGCATTGCAAAAGATGAGGGCGTTCTACACTGAGAAGGTAATCGACATCTTGAAGGATGCTGTGAGCATTCCTGGATTGAGCTTACATTATATTCTGCGGGGGTCGATTGAGCGGGGTGCGGAGCTTTACAGTCCTTCCAAGGAAGCCTATGAAATGTTGAAGAGAGCTGTTGTTGGAGGACAAAGCATCGTGTTCACGCGGTAACACGAAGCCGGGGTCACGAAGATTAGATCTCATCAGATTGTCGAACCGCGGCCATGTAAGCGTATACGACGCCAACGCCCTCTACCTGTCCACCATGCTGACGGAAATGCCATGCGGGAGGAAAAGGTCTTCCACTACACAGATTCCGGGAAAGCTGCGCAACAGCGTATTACAAATCGCCTCAAAGACAGGACTTGGTTCGGATTCGCGGAAGTGGACATTGAGATCCCAGAGGCTCTGTGGCCGAAGTTCGAGGAGATGTGTCCGTTCTTCTACAGCAAGAATGTGCCCGTCGAAGCCGTGCCGCAACAGATGCTGGGCTATTTAAAGCGCACTGGCAGAAAGCGTGGAGACGGAAAAAAGTTAGTGGGAGCGCTGTCCGCAGAGAAGCTGCTTCTGTGCACTGCACTGCTGCGTTGGTATGTGTAGGACGGGGCAGTAATCAAGGCTGTCTATCGAACGATCGACTATCAAGCGACCAAGATCTTCACCTGGTTTGTGGAGCAGGTAACGGAGGATCGCCGCACAGGAGACGTGGAAAAGAGCAAGGCGCTGATAGCTGAGGTGTTCAAACTGCTGGGAAACAGCGGGTATGGGAAGCTCATCGAAGCTCTGGAGCGGTAAACAAACGTGATCTACACCAAAACTGAGAAGGTGGTGGACAGAGTTTTGCGAAGCGCATACTTTAGTGATCTTGATGAGGTCGGGCAAGCGTATGCGCTGGAAAGCAGGAAGCCGCGGATCACAATCAGACGACCATTCCAGATCGGCATCGCTGTGTATCAGCTGGCCAAGTTGCGGATGCTGGAATTCTACTATGACTTCTTGGATCGCTATTTCGATAGACGCGACTTCGAGCTGATTCAGATGGACACAGACAGCAACTACATAGCCATCTCCGCTGAGCGGTTCGAGGACGTCGTTCGGCCAGAGTTGCGAGCTGAATTCGAAGCTGAAAAGAAACAGAGGCTGGCATGGGACAAGTGGAGTGGCCGCACTCCAGGGCTCTTCAAGCTCGAAGCCGAAGGTATAGCACGATGATTGTAGTGTTACTACATTGATGACCGAGAAGCAAAAAACAAGTTCAGCACGAAAAGTATGTCGAAGAGACAGAATAACATCACCTGGCAGCGTTTCAAGGCGGCGTTTGAAGGCACCACTGATCGAGCGGAAAACCGAGACTTCCGCATGAACAACGGTCGGATGGTTACTTACATGTATGAGCAACAGAAGCTGGGTCTGAGCGCTTATTACGACAAGCGTTGGGTGCTGCCGGATGGAATCCACACCGAGCTGATCGAGTTTCATTAATTAACATTCGCTGGTGGCAGCTGAGTGTCGGGAGACGCCACACGCAGCTCTTCGCGTACGAAGCCGCGTTTGGGGCCGTCCAGTAGGGAGTACAGGACAGGCTCGCTACTCTTCATCACAGATCTATCAATTTTGAAGACTTTCAAAGACCAGATAGGGTCGGTTGCTCTTTTTCCCCCACCTTCAAGCTCTCCTGGTTGGTAGAGATAGCGAACATTTACTCCTGAGGGGAGCTTTTTTTCGTTCACCCCAACAGGTCTCGAATAAGGAGTTGAGGGTTTGGCAGACACAGCCTTGGCTTTGATAGCCTCGGCAGGTTTTCGGCCAGTTAGCCGAGTCACCTCGTTGTTTCAAAGCCGAGACAACAGCAGGCAGCCGAGCCACCCAGGCAGTTGATCTTTTGTCGTCGGGTAGTCGCATTTCAACGGCATACTGGTGACCATACAGACGCTCTGCCAGTGTGCGGTTGAAACCTTCAACGATACCCTGGTCTCGGTGAATGTCAACGCGCCCCGCGCCGCACTGACACATCATGCGGGGTAACAGCGCCCATCAACTCTCGCCCGGGATCAACCTGCAGCATTTGAGGCCATTTCAAAGGCCCGCGCTTGTAAATCGACTGAAAGGCAACCTCAGCAGACTCTTTTGAGGTCAAAGGCTCGGCTTCTTTGTAGCGACTGGCCACGTTGACAACAGTCAGCGCATATTTGAAAACTTTACGCCCGCGGGGTAGTTTATCCTGCGGCACAAAAAGAAGGTCTGCTTGGTGCACCGCGTTGGGCGAGGAGACATCACATTTTGGACGAGGAATGTGGCGCGGTGCAGGTAAATACACCTGCCAAATAGCTTGCTTGACCAGCCATTTTTTTTGCAGTATCTTCAGAGGACGAAGCCGCAGCGGCGAGCTTTTTAATAGCAGCAATTCCTTTCCAATACCCTTGCGGACTATAGTAGATCTTTGATAGCTTGCTATCTTGCTTGGTACTCGCCATCGTATTCAAGCAGATCCATAAGTCTTCAACAATGGCGGACACGCGACAAAAAAAGGTGGGCCTCACTAGGGTCGAACTTGCCATCGCAGCTACACTGCAGCCAGGAGCTCCTCAAGAGTCCCAACTCAGTCCTTTCGGATTCTTGGCTCGCGGAAAAAGTTCAAAGAAAACGAAAGGCTGCATAACCGAGAGCGAGCGCCCCCGGCCCAACAAGCATGAGCTCGCCTTGCTTCTGCGGCTCGCTAAGCTGGTAGAAGTCGGCGAACTCGGGCTCTTGGAGGCTTGTGATCTGTTCGTCAGGGTGTGCCTGTTTGTAGAGCTTGAAGGCGTAGTCAGTATTTGTGAAGTTTTTATTTGCCTGATCTTTAATCCGATCGTTTGTCGCAATCCAGTCAAGAAGTTTGGTGCGGTCGCGCGTGTGTTTGGCGTAGGCGGCCTGATAAGCCTCAAGAGCTTTGTCGTGCCTCACTTTCTCCTCAGTCCTGAGCGGCTTTGTGGTCAGCGCCGCCCAAAGCCTGAGCAAGATAATTGCCGCCAATGAAAGCCGCAGCATTCAGGACAGCACCCCCAATCATGATCGCAATACTTGCCATACTAGCTTGGGTATACGCGTTTTTTTTAATTTTTCAAAAGCAGAATCTTAAACGCTGTCGGGGAGAATCTTTTGGTCCTCCGAGATACTGTTTGAGCGCGATGCTGCCTGCCATGACCGCGGTGAACTTGACATAGTTCATCACGTTGGCGCAGGGATCCGCGTTGAAATTCTCTTTTACAGCCTTTTTCGCCAGCCAGCCAATGCCAGCGGCAAGGCCGGTGAGTGTTGCGGCGCTTGTAATCGCCTTCACGAGTTTGTTGTCAGACATTGTATTTGATAGTTTACATAAAAACGTTTAATTATTTAACTCCGCTGGCTCACACTCCTCATCAGGGAATGGTGCTGCACGAAGCAGTGAAAACCTTTTGGTTGAAGGTGAACCAAACCAACCCAATTCCTAAAAGAGCGCCCGTGCTGATGAAAACCTGCAGAATGTCAAGCTTTGCCATAATTTACGTTTCACAATAAAAGGTAAATTTATGTTCAATCCATGGAACGGAGGCTGTTTTTATTTGGTGAAGGGGCAGGCGGGAGCGCGTGCGCAACTGGCGTGACATGCGCACGCGAAGCAAAAGCGGCCTTGACTTCTTCATGCTTGTAATAAAGACCAATCAGTGAAATGACAATGCTGCCAATAGCAAGCCATTGCGTGCTGCTTAGACTGCTTGCAGCCGGTTCCGTTGGAACGACAGTCATCGGTGGGCGGCGGGTCCGCGGGCGGGGAGTGTCAGCGCTTGAGCTCGCTTTCAACGCCTGAGGTTTTCTTGTCCCCCGCGTGTGAACGTATTTTGCATAAATCCTCGCTCTGTATTCCTTCGAGGAACATGTTTGCCCGTTAGGCCTTGAGCAGGAAAATATCCTCATAGAGCTTGTAGATGTCGAATCAGCGTTGGTATCTTGCACTATCTCTCCAGCGAACGTGACCACCAGCCTTGATACAAGCGCGCGCGCGACATTTTTCACGAGAAAGTTGTCGGCGTTCCCGCTGACAACCAAATCAAATACAAGGGCGAACGAGCCGGGGATGAGCACCATCCCCTCTTCAAGCTTGGGGACAGCTACATACAAGGTTTCGACCGGTGAAGCTTTGTTCGGGTTGAAGGTGGCCCGGTGCCGACCCTGTCGGCCTTGAGGGCGTTCGACGTTTTCTCTTCAAAGGTCGGTCTGAATCTTTCACTCACAGTTGCCATCGTGTTTTAAGATTTGAAAAAATGTTCAATATATATTACTTAATACGTATTTGCAAAACAAAATATGGCGGATGGAGACTTTGACGAAAGAACCCTTCTCATGCAACAAACCGATGATGGTGGTGATGATGATGCTGACACAACAGGGCGATTTGAGCCTGGGGCTGCATCAACGCCTGGGCCTTCTGGCCAACAAATAGAGATGACCACAATGAACAGGCCTCCTGAGTGCGGCTCACACAACCCAGAGGTGGCAGAAACCTCATTCATCGAGGGATCTGCTGAAAAGACATTGAAAGAGCTGTACCCGAATGTAAGTTCATTAGAAGTTGAGGCGACTTTCAGCAAAACAGGCAGACTACAAATAAAATTGAATTCGCAAATTACAGGGAAACCCGAGAAATATCACTTTCTCCGCACCCAAGATAGGGCAACCGGGGTATTAAGAGAAAATCCAAATCTTCCAAAAAAATTAAAAGAGGTTCTTACTAACCCAACACATCGTCAGGAACTCATTGAGCAAAATGAGCAAGAAGCTGAAGAAATCCGTCAAGCAATCCTTGAAGATGAGCAAATCGCAAATAACGAACATGAAGAACCCGCTATCAGGGAGCAAGCTCGTGAAAAAGTTCGTGAAAAAACAGAGCAGCTGAATGCGTTTGAAAACGCTAGAGAGCGCCTTGAGGGAGGTTTGTCACTCAAAGAAAAGGTGAAAGCGATTTTCAAAAAATACGGCTTCACCTTAACTGCTGTTCTCCTTGCAGTCGGCACCACGATTGGCGCCATCCTTAGCTCTCTATCAAATGGTCTGAAGTCAGTTGCCGCTGGGATTGGCAATGGTTTGAAAGAACTGGGGAAAAAATTTGGCTCCTTTTTGCCAAGGTCTTCTATCTTGGCACTATTGCCAGCTTTGTGTTTCGCACGGCCGGCCAGGTGATCTCCTTTCTCAGCAAAAACGCTTGGCTGCTGATTCTCGCGGTTGCCGCGTTTCTCACCGAGCGCGTTACCAAGCGCGACTAAGTGCAAAAACACCCAAACCCAGCCCAGCTATGAGCCAGATTTTGTTTGTTTCGTGACTGTCACGCGTGACGCCAGTCGAATGTACGGCCGTGGTGTCTGGGTGTGGTTGCACTGTTTTCGCTGTGCTTTCCTGTTGCGCTGCTTGTGTATTGAATTCGAGGGGTGACTGTTTGGGCGGTTTGTTTTGGACGGCCCTCCGGCCATGTTGGGAACGCCCACTATTTTTGTGCCCGTGTTAACACCATCGTTGATCCCCAGCTTCATTTCCTTCGTTGCCTGCATCAACAGGTTGTTGTAGCCCACCGTTCTTTCTGTGTTGATCACCAAGCGCGCGGGCATCAGCCAGGCGCCCGGGCACACCCGCGAGATTCAGCCTAACCTTTGCCTCATTAACCGCCATCTGATACCGTTGCACACTCTTGGTCAGGTCCGGCTGCCTTATTGCGTCTTCCAACAAGACAAGGAACTCGCTCTGCGCCTCTTTCGCTCGGCCGCCGCTGCCCAGAATGCTAGCTTCGCACGTTCACATGCGCGCCCAAGACGCTGCAGTAAACAAACGCCTCGAATTGATTGGTTTACGCCGCGGACATTCCAACCTGTGTCAAGCCTGGCGCTGTGTTTGGTGCGAACCAATCATACTGAGAATAAGCAATGTCGTCAGGAATCGATGTAATAAATCAAGTTACCCTTGCTTCCAGAACCCCCTCGTCGCTGAACTTGTCGTAGCCTGGGTAAGCCATTCCTGTTCATAGGGCCGGTGTTTGTGACGTAAATGTGCACGCTCCCCAGACCGTGGCTAGCACCGCGTGTGAACCGAAAATCACTCGACGGGTTCGACTCCGAACTCATTGCCACAGCCTTTTGTATGAAGCCACGTCGTAATGGTTGTTAGTCTGGCTGAAGGTCGGATCTCCGGGTAGAGCGCTTATGCTCTGAATACCACCCAGCTGGTACAATATTCGCCTTACGGTGAAATAAACCTGAAAGATGTAAAAAGCTCTTATTTCCGCCGGCAGAGCTACGGTGATATGGTTTGTGTCGACTATTTCACGTGAAATACCACAGCCTGTCGTGGCAGACCACACTGCAAAATTCAGTTGCTGCGGCCAATACCTCATGTTCGGGCCTGCCAGCCTTTTTTTTGCCTCCGCCCCTGTTGTGTGTTCTAACTTTGTTTTATGAAAATTTCCCGGAATTTTGTTGTGAAATATTCGTCCGGTATAACATAAATGGAAAAATTGTCGTTGAAAATCTTCTTCAAACTCGGCGCCGCGTCTGTGAAAACCGACTGCGGAAATCGACAAAGCCCCTCCTCGCCTGGGCGATAACTGGAAAGGAAAATCTCCGACATCCCCCAAACCAAGGGCGTTTTTTATTTCTTCACTCCAGCTGTCTGAACCGAATACGCTTTTCAAATACCCCTGGCCCTGCCTTGAAATACACTTCCGCTGTTGCGTTATGATTCGCGTCAAGTCAACTTGTGCGGTTTACTTGCTCATACCAGCGTTTGAGTAAAGTTTTACAAACTTTCTCAGCGCTCTATCTCTTGCTGCGGCTGCAGTTTTCTCTGCTGTCGGCGAAGGACATCCATTTCAATAAAGCTTCCATTTGCGTTGGAGTTAAACCGGACATTTGAATTTTTATAGCTTTGCTTATCTAAATCTTAAATCTAAATTGTTAATCCACAAAGGGGCTAGCCCATCACTGCAGATGTGCGGTGCTAGTGCGAGTGCAACTATACATGTATATATATATGTGGCTATATGCTTATCTTAAATTCAAAATGGTTGTGCTTTCAATTTACAACATTCAAGCGAACACACAGTCTACTTTGAGCAACCGCTTCCAAAACCAAACTATATCGAGCTGTTGAGTTGCTCGTTTTTTCAATTTATGGGTACTTTAAAGCGCAATGGAGAAAATGTCATTCTTTGATGCCAGGACACTGCACATGTATGACAATTCTTCAGGGTCACTACACTCTTGAGAGCATAGCAAAGGAATTACAAAGGTGTTCACCAATATGGTGTTGAATTGCCTACAGAAATAAATACACCGTTGGACAGCTAATAATCACCAATCCACAATTAAAAAAAAAAATTCTCGACCGCGATGTAGCGCGGTTACTTGGTATTGATCGCAAATTGATGTTTAAAACCTTCATCAAACAGCTAGCAATCCCAACCGCTTACTTCATTCACTGTGATATGGTTGACAAAGAGCAAAATTTATTAAACGGGAAACTTCAAGCTTGCTTGCGAAGTTTGACATCAGAGGGAAAGCTTTTGAAAAGGTAACTATCAAACGACACAACAACATGTCTTTCGGACGCGTCGTCAGGCAAATATGTGAATAGCATAAACGCTATCTGTTAAAGATTTGACGGCGAGCTTTTCGATTTCAAGGGCATGCCGCTTGAATTTGAAATTGAAATCAATTGAAAAAATGAATCATGATTAATATCAACATCGCAGATATATGTTTCTGCAAACGTATTGCAAGCGCTCACCAAACTACGGTGATGAAGCAACCTGTGAAGCAACAACGCAAACGTCGCAACAGCTGTATCCTGTCCTACCAGCCCAACCAGAAAACGTTCGAAATGCAATAAAATAAATCGATGATTGCCCGGCAACGCTAACCAAGACACGTTGAGCATTACAGGCTTTTTGCGAAGAACAAATATCAAAAAGCAAAAACAGTGGTTCACTGCTTTTGCTGTGGGTGGGAGGGGGGGGGGGGGGGGGGGGGTTAGGGGGGGGGGGGCCGGGTACTACGGCGGTTTGTCCGGATTTCCTTTCTTCGGCCCGGCGTCGCGTTAGCGCTTTCTGGAATCGATTATTTATTGCAACTCCCGTGCTTTCTCGGTCTTTCAGTCCGCGGCAATGATCGTGGACGCACCCCAAAAAATAGAAACAAATAGATAAAAAATAATTTTAAAAAAAATTTAACGCTCGCGCTTAGCTAAAGGAGACACAATCTAATAGGCTTCTGTCGAAAGCTCTCAGGGGCCAACAGCGTAAAGGACCCACTGAATTCGAGCAATTATTCTTGACGAAATGGACTAATTACCAAAACTCTCAAGAGGCTGTGCGGTTCAAAATTACGCGACTGGCAAGTAAAACAATTGTATCCACCCCGCCTGACATTGAAAAACTCAGAAAACAAATTCGCTACGAGGAACGTGAAAAATACAAAAAGCTTGTCCGTCTGAGCGCAGAATCCAAATTGGATTTGAAAAACTAAACACTGGATTCCATTTTTCTGTGATAAAAACCGGAATGCGTGACACCCAAGCGTGACAGTTCGTGACGCTCAAACGTGACTGTCACGCGTGACGTTGTGTGACGGGTAACGAAAAGGGACAAAACCCTTGCCGGGGGTGCTCGTTGGCTGTTCTTGCCTAGCCCTGGCTAGGACTTTTGCCGCCGCTGACAAAGCGACTGTCGGTTCCTATTTTTTATGGGTACTGCGCTTGCGCAAGTGCCCATTATTGTCGTCGTCGAAGCATTCTTTGTAACATTCCTTCGTAAGACTTTTTTGTAACAATTCCTTTTGAATAACTGAACATGATATGGCATTGTTCGATTGTTTCGCTTCATTGACAGTGGTGTCAAGTGCAATGCTCAAAAAGAAGATTGGCATATTTAGTGAGCTACATGGAGAAGAAATTGCGTTGCAAAATAAATATGAAAGACACGTTTGTTTTTAAATGTTTTCATTTACGTAGGTGTATTTCTTTGACAACTGCACGAACAGGGTCGCGTTTGATTGAGTCACATTGTTGAAGCTTTTGTTGAGTAACCGCCGGTCTTTTAGAGTCCTTCGTACAATTCATTTGTTTGAGTTGTACTATCGTTCATTGAAGTTTTCTGAAATAAAGATAATAAATATTATCAGTTGCTAAAAAGGGAATAGGTAGTAATGTTTATGTGGGAGCTGTCAGTTTGTTTTGGCTAGGCTTCAAGGAGACTTACGTTTTAAGCCTCACGCGCGAGGGGCGAAGCCGCGAAAAGAAGGACGGCGAGCTAGTTTACTGGAGCAGAATTTTTGAAAATCATTCCGGCACAGCTTCAGTTGTTTAAAACGAGCACTTGATAACTGAAGAGATAATGAAATGTCTACAGGTAAAAGGTTGTCGTGTGACGTGATATTCGTTAACTGTGACCCTCCCATAGGAAAAGGGGGCTTATCGCATCAGCGTTTCAGGGCGTTTATATTTGAAACGCATTTGAAACCCGTTTGAAATAATTTGAAACCCGTTTGAAACACATTTCAAACAGTGTTAGAAACGTTTAACTTTTTTCAGCGTTTGAAACGTGGAGAAACGCATTTGAAACGCCATCTGCCAACAACCTGCATTATTATTACCACTGAAGCATAATTATTCGACAACACAACAAATGCGGGACTGAAGATGGTAAACGGTAACTTCAGGCGTCGTTAATGAAATTTAAAAAAGCTAGATAAATCACGGTGGTGCAGTCACACTTTTTACTTTTGATTAAAAGTTCAGTAATATTCCATCGTTAGGTCGATTAATAAAATAAACAACAAGAAAGTTTTTATAGAGTGCATAACAGTATTCTCAAAATTAACGGAAATGTCAACAAATATGATGCGTGAACAAGCTATGACATTACTTGTCAACTCCTGTAATTCTGTAATTACCTTTCCTTTCGAGTATGAATTCAAGATCGTACGACATTCCAATGCATGAATTAGTATTCTTGGAGCGTCGTCTCCGTTGATTTAAGCTTCATCTGAGTCGCAACCATCGAAAACCTTCCACTCGGTTTTCGTACAAATTTGGACAAAGTCAATCAAGTTGCCTATGCGAAGCCGGTCGCTTCGCCAACAAGTTAACTCGCCCACACTGAAGTCAACTCGCCTACATCATGTACCTAGCAATTAATTTGTTTAATAAGAGAACAGCGCGTAAAAGTGTTCTAAAGACGCTGGAATAATCTGGGAATAACCTCGTTCTAAAAGAATGTTTACGTGTATAAATACGCGAAAGATTATCAAGAAAGATAACAGGAATGTTCAGGTGTATTTCTTGTTCTAAAAACGTGTAAGCGAGCACGTACACAGTATAAACATCATTACATGTGTATAAATTGACGATCTTGCAACGTTTTTCAAACACTTCGCAATGCATTGAGCGTGCACCTAAAACAGAAACGCTCGGACAAGGCTTGACATGACATCGACAGGCAGACAAGACTTCTAACCGCAGATCGAGCATAACGCACGCAACACTGACGTTTGTCACGGAGGCCCATCAGTTCTCATCCTCGGACGACCCAGGGGTTAGAAGTCTTGATGACGAACAGAACCCCTGGGGAGGATGTTCCCCTTACCAACACGAGTTCTGAGAGGTAATTTGCATACTGGTTCCTGATTGGCGCGGAAAAAATCCTTTGTATTTTTCCGCTCAATCAGCGACCGAGAAACTTCGAATACTTTTCGTGCCTCTAACACGGAGAGAGTTTGCCCGCCATATTTGTTTTGGCCGTTCGCTAGACTTTGCTCTCAACGAAAAGCTTCGGTAAAAATTTCCTGAAACCCTACGAAATCACGCCGGACTTCGCAATGGATTAGTGTAACAGTTCGAGCGATTTGAGGTATCGAGTGGTTTAAGTTACGTTTTGTGCTGTGGCCATAATGCGACTCGCGATTACCGAATTTTCACAACTGCGTGTGTACCACCATGTTTTCAGCTTGCTCTGGTTTAACGTGGACCCTGCTTCATTGCAGCTTTATATTCTTGTTCTACCTCCTTGCGGTATGTACAAATATGGTAGGGTTCTTATTTTTACTGAAGCTTACCGTTCTAGAGCGAAGTTTGTCGCACGGGCTAGACCAAATATGTCCGAGCTGCCATCGTTTGCGGTCAATTTGTGTTCCATGGGCAACAATTACGTCTATGCAAACCAGAGATGTTGGAATACTTGAAATCAACCAGCTGTCGAAGAAACAAAATTTTTGCACTCTTTGACGATAGTACTAGTGGTGATAGTTTCCTCTAGGGTTAAGCATCTATGCTGTGATGTCTGTGGCAAAGAAGTGTGATAATTTGTGGAGCCACAGATTCATTGACTATCGCAGAGGACTGAACTTACAACAAGTCAGAAGACAAGGCCTGTTTCTGTGGATCAAAAGAAATCAGCTGAAGGATCTCCTCAAAGGATGCCAGGGAAATATGAGACTAAGAAGTACTGGAATCCAACCCACATTTTTTTTTATTCCAATGTTGACAATGTTACTTGCTTTACCAACCAACTCATAGATGATACTATTTTAAAGTGTGACTCACTATTTTCTGTGGATGACATTCTAGAAATGCTTCCTGTGTGGAATGTGGATCATGCTCACAAAATATACAGTTGTTTTATACAATGTCTTTGCAGATCTCCATGAATAAGTCTGAGGCTTGCTTCCCTGCTTCAGTTTTTCAAGGTGGCTTGTTTAAAACCCTTGTGGTTTTCATGGATTGATACTATCACCATGTTTAGCAGGTGGCTCATAACAGTTTAGAGGCCCTTGCACCTCTGATGGATCAATACTACCATCTTAGATCAGTTGATGTTAAAATAATGGTATCCAAATGGATGCCCATCTTGACACAACAGGGTACAGCAACAGTTAGCTTTAAGGGACTGTGCAATAATTATCAGGAGGAGGGGGGGGGGGGGGGGTTGGAAAATGGGCTTCATGTAGGAAAACTTATTGTACATTGAGCCCCCCCCCCCTCTCCTTGCTTTGATTTTACTTTATGCCCCCCCCCCCCCCCCCCCCCACCCCCCCCCCCCATCTGGTTTTCCAAACCCCCCCCCCTGCATTATTTTTCTAAAACAAGCTCGGTGACCCCCATTTTATTGAATAGAGATCAGCATCTTAAGATACAAATTTGTTTTGCAAAGTTTAAAAAGTTCCTCAAAGGGGATTCAGAGCCACCTTAAATTTGAAAAATTTAAGCAGTGAAAATTAATGTGGCTAAAATTTAAGGTGGCTCTGAATCCCCTTTGAGGAACTTTTTTTACTTTGCAAAACAAATTTGTATCTTAAGCTGATCTTTATTCAATAAAATGGGGGTGACTGAGCTTGTTTTTGCATACATTATGTATACATATAAGCACTTAAAGCTAAAATTGTTTTTTTTTCCGACAGTATATACTGTTGCTATGGTAACCTATTATGTCAAGTAGATGATCACAACTTGTTCACCGATGATTGGCAATCGTTTGATACCTTTAATGTTAACTGATACAGGATGGTAGTATCGATCCATCAAAAGGGCTGTAAAACTGATCAGCCATGTTCAGATTAAAGCTTTTTCTATAGTTAAAAAAATTATTGGGTACATCTCAGAAAAATTAAGCCCCATATATTTTTTTTAAACTCTGTAAAAAGTTTTATCTGAACATGCTGATCATTATTCAGTAATAAAAATGGGGGTCAAGCTCATTTTATAAGTACCCAAAGCTAAACTTAAGGGTGTTTCTCACAGGTTATGTGTTAATTGTTTTTGTATTTTATTTTTGTTACTGGTACTGCTGCCATGGTAACCTGTTATGTTATCGAAAGTAATGTTTCTATTTTTGTTCCACACCCTTCCCACTGATTAGGCATTCATTTAGACTAATACCATTATTATGTTTAATAAAAAAGTTATGATACTGAACCGTCATACACCCACCTACTTCATAACCATGGCCGCCCTAGCAAATTCGATCGCTATTACAACTTCAACCAAGCACCTGGCCAAAAATTATCGTTATCGTGGATGAAGATTGTGAAACCCGTCGTCTTGGTTCTAATACGGCTCGCAAACCGTTTTATAGGCTCTTTCACAATCTCAATACCCACTCTCTTGCCTATGAGGAAATCACAACAACCTAGTACCTCCTACTAGCCTCATTTTCATCGTTTCTCGTCTTGCCAAAATATTTGAAAATGCCATAATAACTTGAAGAAAGAATTCACTAAACCAAAGAAAGACCTACATGTCAAAATGAGTCAATATGTGTATCCAGAGCGCATATTCCTATTTTGAGGAGAAAAAATAACCCCCCCCCCCCACAACTTTTTTATATGGCATTTTCAATTTCTTGGCACAACGGCGAGCCATGAATTGAAAATGAGGCTTGAGCGCTTCGGCGTTTTTGATATTATCCCATACAACTGTCTTAAATTGATGAAAGAGCCATAACCTTTGCAGCGCAGCCTATTCAAGTGAGTATGTGCCCTTTAGACGTAACAATTCCAAAAAAAACGGCTTCTATTCCCCAGGATAACATGATTTTGCCAGTGTTTGTCTTTCGGGATTAGCGCAGGAAGGGTACTACCACTACAGGGTCTTGGGAACAACACCACATGTTAGAGTTACGTGGCACTTTGAGACTGGTCATTGACTATAAGTTGTCAGGCATCCAACCCCACAATCCATACCCTGTATGGATACAATGCATACGACCCACTGTAGAGTGCCCAGAGTGGTAGGCCATTAGACCACAACTCCGAAGGGTATGTGCAGTTTTACGTAGTATATGGTTTGTTTGTGCATCATTGCCTGACAATGCGTCGCGTTGTATACCCATGACATCCGGTTCCAATCCGGAGCGATCGGTATTTTCAAAATACAAACGTCTCTGACACTTTCTTTTTACGCACCTACGTGTTAAACACATTTTCGTCTCCTTCTGCTGGTTACATGTAACATGCGTCTCGCAGAGGAGGCGAACTGGATGCGTCCACGTTTTAAAACGCGAAGGGTTGAGCTGTACTCCTGACATGCTATCTTACTCCTCACCTAATCTTATCCCTGTTGAAGATCCCACACTTCGTCTTTGATCCTGATTGGACATCCTCCCCAAGCTCTTTCCCCCCCACGATTCTCATATTTACCAGGCCATGTCGCAGACTGCTCCAAGGCAAAACACTCTTCACTTAATACCTTTTTTGATTTTCACAACATCCCTTCCTTCGGAAACACTTCTGACCGTACACAAATTGGTAGTAATCAAGTCCCGTTTCCACTCTTCTTATACTTCGTCTGACGACCCAACCATAATAAATGATCCCAAACCTGAACAAAACCCGGAAACAGCAAAATCCATGTACAGTCGTTTCTGCGGCAGCTGCAGATTTTCCACTTAGGTCGACTGCCGTTCCCTACAGAGGCGGTTTGCATCGCGAAAAATAATTCTATAGCAGCCCCCCCCCGAACGCCCGCACACCCATGGCAAAAAAAGCTTCGGAACACGTTCGCCCGTGGGCAAAACATGAAATCAACATGCCACAAATTGACCGAAAACACCCGATAGCTAGCTCGACCAATACTTTGTTCAGCCCGCTCCGCTCGAAAAAACTTCGCCTCTAGCAAGGTAACAAAGCCTCTTCCCAGTAAAAAAAATCAAGAAAAGCCCTACCCATATTTAGTACATTGTTACCGGCCAAGGCCACTAGTAACAAGAATTTATACAACGCCCCGGACCCCCCAATGAAGAGTTGCACCCCTACCCCCCCCGAGCATCCCCCCCCCCCCCCCTCTCGCCCGCCAAATCGAGCCTCCTCCCAGCCTGAAAAAATGGTCTCGGGACCACACGCAGTTGTGACAATATTCGGCTTTCCCCCATTCGCCGAGTCGACATTATGCCGCCACCAGCCACACCAAGTACAACCCCTTAACCACTCGATACCTCAAACTCGCACTCGAACCTGTTCACACTAACCTCCCCCACTTGTCCCGAGCAAGTTCCTTCTTGATTTCTTATGGTGCTTTCTGAGAGAACACTTTTTACCGAAGCTTTTTTGTTATAGAGCAAAGTCTAGCCGCAAAGCGGCCCCCCCCAACCAACCACAATATGGGCACCACCGCAGCACCCGCAAATAGCTCTTCGTGTTAGAGGCACGAAAAGTATTCGAAGTCTTCTCGCCCGTCGATGACTTGACCGGAAAAATACAAAGATTTTTTCCGCCCGCCCAATCAGGACGCCAGTATGAAAATTAACCTCTCACATGAACTCGTGTGGTAAGACATCCTCCCCAGGGGTTCTTTTCCGTCATCAAGACTTATAACCCCTGGCGTCTCCCGAGGCCACTGATCAGTTTCCTAGGCCCTCTCCCCGATTCAACCGTCCGGAAACAAACACAGTACGATAAAATCCTTCGTTTTCTTTCCTGTAATGTTACCAACAATTTCACCTCAATGTATTAACTCCTCTGTAACATACTTGTAACTCCTTCTTTTTTTTATACTTTCTTCTTTTTTTTTTTCTCTGTTTTTTTTTTTTCCGTGGTCGAAGCTAGACGCTCACGTGTTATCTTTACAGGTTAATTCAGTCCGCCCGATCATCCTGTTCACAAAGACCCGCCCCCCCCGCCCGACATTCTTTTCGTTATCTTGAATGAACGGAAATTTCGGCGGTCGATCTTTTACATACGTTGTTAGTTCCTGTTTCCACATTTCTTCAGCTTAATGCACTCTATGGATTTTTTTATGTGTTAATTCTACTAGACGCTCTCCGCTTAAGCAGTTTTGCTATTGCGTGCGTCATAGTATCCTAGCATAGGATCCAGAGAACAGCATAATTCACCACCCTGTATACTGAATGTGAAATTACCGGCTCCTCACGACCGTCGATGATGCATACAAGATTTAGCCACCCCTGATAATGTTATAATTGTACGAATACTTTACACGTTATCGATTTCTTAATATTGCCTTTACGCCGTTCTACATCCATGATGCGAGCTGCGGCCCTTCGTAAAAAAAAAAAACAAAAAAAAACTCTCAAAACTATTCCGTACTATTGCGATACTATTTTTGAGCTAAAGATATAAAGTTCACACGCTTTTAGCTATTTTATTTAATAGACCTTGTTATCATCCACGCCCCTGAACCCGGTCTGCACAAACTTTTCCCTATTAATTCGTCTAAATTAGTCTCGTGCGCGAGCTATCCCTACAAAAAAAGAGCCCTAGTTGTCCAGAGTTGTTATAAAAAATACTCCCCACCCCCCGGTCACTTTCACCCTCCCCCCACGAGGCCGCGTATGCCACGTTAACCT
>MU825459.1:42777-128939 GCA_029204205.1 Desmophyllum pertusum | reverse complement strand
TCGAGAATTTAGGAACAGAAGCTCAGACCGGCGCCCTGGACGCACCGAATTTGAACGAGTATACGAGCAGTAGGTTATGTTTAAGATTACAAACGTTTTGTGCTTGTTAGCCTACCTGTAGGCCTAATAATAGCGACTCGCGATAACCCGAATTTCTACCAACAACTCAGCCACGTGCGTTACCACCATAGTATTTTCAGCTTGCCCTCTGGGTTTAACGTGGCACCACTCGCTTCATTGCAGCTCTTATATTCTTGTTAAATAACCTTATGCGCAACGGTCATCCGTACAAATATCGGCTAGGGTTCTTATTTTTACTGAAGCTTACCGCTTCTAGCAGCGATAAGTTTGTCGCAGCGGGCTAAGGACACAATATGTCCGAGCGCTAGCCATCCGTTAGCAGCGTATCAATTTAGATCTCCCGATTGGGGCAACAATTACGTCTATGCAATACCAGCAAGATGGTCTGCCGAGAATACGCTGAAAATCAACCATGGCTGTCGAAGATAAGAAAACAAAAAGTTTTGCACTACGTTAGAACGCATAAGTCTAGATACGGTGATAGTTGCTCTCTAAAGGGCTTAAGCATCTCATAGCGTGTGATCAGTCGCGTAGCAAAAGAAGATAGTGCAATAATTGTCGAGAGAAGCCGCCACAGATTCCATGATCATCGGCTGAGAAGACCTGAACTTACAAAAAAAAAACAAGTAAGAAGACAAGGCCTGTTTCTGTGGAATCAAAGAATAATCAGCCGGGAAGCGATTATCTCCCTCAAATGGAGGGAAATATCGCAGGACAAGAAGCTACTGAGAGAATCCCCACCCACCATATTTTTCTTTTATACCAATGTATGACAAATTGTTACTACAACTTAAGCTCTTACAAGCCAACTAATAGATGATTACTATTTTATAAAGTAGATGACTTCCAATCTATTTTTCGTAAGGATGGACATGCTATAAAGAAATAGCTCTAACCTGACTGTGGAATCGTTGGATATTCCTACATGCCTCACAAATAATTATACCAGTTCGTCTAACCAAATGTCTTTGCCAAGATACTACCATGAATTAAGTCTGAGGATTGACTTCCGGCTTCAGTCTTTCAAGCGCTGGATTGTCTTAAAACCCTGTAGCGTTTCATGGAGTGATACTATCCACCATGTTATCAGCAGTGGACTCATAAACAGTATTAGAGCCCTTGCACTTCTGATGGAATACAATACTACCATCTTAGAACAGTTGTGATGTTAAACAATAATGGTATCAAATGGTATGCCCATCTTGACACAAAGGAGTACAGCAAAAAAAAGTGAAAGCCTTTAGGAACTGTGCAATAGATATGATCAGAGAGCGGAGGCGGAGGGGAAAGGCGACGCTTGGGAAAAATCGGAGCTTCATAGCTAGGTTAAAAACCTTATTTTACATGAGCCCCCACCCCCCCTCCTCCTTAGCTTTAGAATTTCTTACTTAGTGACCCCCACCCCCCCCTACACCCCTCCCCCCCCCCCCTCCTCTCATCCCCACAAACCCCCCCCCCCACAACGTGGATTTTATCCAAAACCTCCCCTCCCCATTTAGCATTATAACGTTCTTCTACAAAACAAAGCTCGCGCTAAGACCACCAATTTATAATTGAAGTTATGAGACATCCAAGCATCTTAACAGGATAACAAATGCTTGTTTTTGCAAAGTTAAAAAGTTCCTCAATAGGATGGATGCGAGAGCCACCTTAAATTTTAGAAAAAATTCTAATGTGTGAAGAAATTTAAGGTGGCTAAAATTTAAGGCCCTGAAGCTAACTCGATATCCCCTTGAGGCCAAAACTTTTTTTACTTTGCAAAACAAATTTAGCTATCTTCTAAGCTAAGATCACCTTTATTTCCAATAAAAATCGGACGTATTTCCGCGTGGACAATTATGATGCTTACGTTTTTGCATACCATTAGTTGTATACATATTAATCACTTTATTAAGCTAAATATTTGTTTTTTTTTTTCCCGGGACCCAGTACATTTACTGTTGCTATGGTAAAAAAATAATCTTGAAAGTAACAAGCATAGAGAATAATTTCACAACTTGTTCACCGATGAATCTAGCCGCAATCGATTTGCATACCTTAATGCTATTCTAACTAGCATAACCTAGGATGAGCGTACAGTATCGATTTCCATTCAAAGAAGAAGCGCTGCTAAAAACTGATCAGCGATGTTCAGTTTTAATGCTTTTTTATAAGTTTTTAAAAAAAATTAATTAGGGTACGATCTCATGCAATAAACTATTACGCTTAGACCCCCATAATATTTTTTAACAACTCACTGTAATAAAAAGTTTTAGTTATGCCCTGAACATGTAGATCATTATACAGCTAAATAAAAATGCCGGGGTCAAGCTCATTTTATAAGTAAACCCAAAAGCTAAACTTAAGGCGTTTCTCACAGGTTATGTTGTTATTATTAGTATAATAGTCGTAACTATTGTATTTCTTGTAAACCTGGTTACTGCCCTGCCCCTGCAGTAACCTGTTATGTTCCCCTATGCAAGATGTTCATTGTAAGTATCCCACCTTACCCCCCCCCAATTGAAATTTGGCATTCATTCTAGAGACTAAATACCATATATAACATATAGTCAATAACAGTATGTCACTGCACTATTCACACCATATATATCATTAAATGGCGCAAAGCCGCAGCAATTGTGCTTATACAATTACCCAAGCACCATGCAAAAATATGTTATCGTGGCGAAGTACCTTGCAAACGTTTATTGACAAGTTTATCGGACCTCGCCAAAGTTTATGCCGCTCATTTCCAAATTTAAATGACGACTTATGTATAAGGGAAATACCAAAACTAACTAGATTCCACAAGCCTCTTTTAAATGGTTTAGTTTGCAGAGACATTGAAATGCCCCGTATAACTGATGAAAGGGAAGAATTCAAATAACATAGGCAAGGGAAGAATCATCCGTTCAAAATGAAATGTCAATATGTAGTATCACGGCCCTATTTCCTAATTTTAGAAGGGGAGACATTAAATAGGCATTTCAATCTAATTGCACAAGCATTGCATAAAGCAACAGGCTATAGAGGTTGCCCGATTTTGATTAGTGAAAAGAGCCATTAAACTATTAGCAAGCTATATAACGCTTAATTTCAACCCAAAAACGACTGTCTCCAGGCGATAAACATATTTTGCAAGTCAGTTTGCTTTTAGCAGGATAAGAGAAGCGAAGGCGGTAAGACAACGAAAAAATCCAAAGCAGATTGCTACTGAAGTGATCACTGTCGTGTATAGCGACTTTGAGTGGGATAAAGGTCATTATTAGCCACAAGTCCCATAACGATTGTTGGTAAGCTATACGAATCCTAACGCTAGACACAATTCTTAACTCGGACGTACTGCCGCACTGTGATAGTATGACATTGGTATCCAATTTCGGAAGCATGACTGATTCAAATACATAGCGTCTTAATGAACCTTATTTCACTTTTACGCACTACACTGTCTAACATTTTCGTCACTCCTTTTGCATGCGTACATGTAAATCGCTGGCTAGCTAGCAGACTGCTAGAATGTCCACGTTATAAAGCGAAGGGACTTAGAGATGCAATGTAATACTGCCATGAATTACTGACCCTAACTGTGAAGATCACTTTCGATCCGAATTTGGACATCACTCCAAGCTCTTTCGAATTCTTATATTAAACAGGTATGTCGATCAGCACTAGCCTAAGCCCAGGCAAAACCAATCTTCACTTCATATACCTTTTGACATTCACAAACACTCTATGAATACGAGCACTTTTACTAAATCGACTAAAGTCATCTAGGTCCTTATTCCCTCGTTCCTTATGCACTTGTTCAAACACAAATTCTGCAACGAAAACAAATCCGACTATGCAATAACCGTACAGTCTTTTGGGGAGATGCAATGCAATGGTATTACACTTATGTCAGACTTAAGCCGTTATACAGATAGCGACAGAGTTAATAAATCGCGAAAAATCAATTCTATAGCAGCACCGAACGGCAACCTGGACAAAATCAAAGTGTCGAAAGTTCGCGTGGGGAAACATTAGCAAGATAAACATTGCACAAAAGCCTACCTGAACCGAAATACGATTGCGCAGCCTCGACATTATTTGTCTAGCCGCTCCCGAAAACCATCCACTCCCCCAAAACTATCGCTTAAATTTCTGCAAGTTTCATTTAAAAAAAAAGGCGGGGTCGTTTATGGGAGTTAATATCTATCAAGATACTTTATCTCAAAATTTATACTTTTTTGACCTACTTTTTTTAAAAAAAGCAAATGAATCTTAAAAAATCCAGAAGAAGATATCTGATAAAAAGAGGAAAAATAAAATAAAAAAAAAAATAACTAAATTTGAAGTTTTTTTATCTTTTGTTAAAATCCCCTCAATTACCGCAAGGGATTTTAAGCAACAAGGATAATTAGACTTCGAGTTTCTATAAATTTAAACAAATAAAGCCCTCAGTCCAATATTAAGTAAGAACTGACATGTCTGACGGACCAATATTTAATACGAGCCTAGCTGTAGGCGTGGGATACGATTGAGGGTAGAGGGCGCGTGTGCGGGGGATGCTGCCGAGGTCGGAGTTTGGCCGGCGCGATGGAGACCGATCTACGGTGCGGAAGGGTTGGACCGCGTGGGTGGGAATGCGGGGGGACCGGTGAGGGGATAAGTTGAAGAGAGAAGAGGGGGGGGCGGGGATGACCGAAGGCTGAAGGAGGGGAGGGGTGGCGAGGCGGGCGGGGCCGGGGGGCGGGAAGGGGGGGGGGCCGGGGGGGGGGAGGTGGGACGGGCAGAGTGGCGGGCGTGCGGGCGGAGGGTGCCAGGTGAGCGGCGGGCGGAGGGCATAAAAGTCGATGAAACCAAAAAATTTTTCCAGCGTTTATCACCTTACGCGAGATCTGGCATTACTTATCAGGCTAACATACCGCCTCAAAAGTCGAGCCACTAGCACCCCAAATAAAACGTAAACTTATTACCGCTCAGACCTAACCATTCAGAATCGCTCCGAAACTGTTCCACTACAATCCTTGCCGAAAGTCCGGCGCTGATTTTTTCATTCGAAACTAGGGGTTATTACAGGAAATTTTTACTCGAAGCTTTTCAAGTTAGAGCAGCAAAGTAACTAGGGGGGGGGGGGGGCGAAAACGGGCAAAAAACAAATATAAGCAGCCGGAGCCAAACTGCTCTCCGTAGTTAGAGGCAACGAAAAGTATTGCGACAAAGGTTTCTATTCTCTGTTTTTTCTTTCGGTCGCTGATTTGACGCGGGAAAAATACAAAGGATATTATTCCTGCACGCCCATCATCAGAGCCAAGATATGCAAAATTATCCTCTCCAGAAACTCAGTGTAGGTAAGACACACACATGGGCGTCATACTTATATCGTCATTACATAATTCTAACCCCTGTGTGTCTACCGCATGGCTTGATGAATAGTTCCTATCGCCACTCGCATCATACCAAGTGAAAAACCAACACAGTACGATAAAACTCTCGTGCATTTCTTTACCTGTTAATGTTACAAACAATTTACCCCTCAATGTATTATAAAACTACTCTCTGTAAAACATACTTGCTAAAACTCGTTGCGTAGGTCGAAGCAGACGTTCAGTGTTATACATTTTAGATTTAAAATTAAAAATCAGTCCGGACCGGATTTCCATAACCCCCCTGTTCACAAATAAGCGCGACAATCTTTTGTATAACTGAAGAATGGAACTTAGGCCCCCCCCCCCCCCTGTCGAACATTTTCACAATACGGTGTTGATAGTTCCATAAAGGTTCAATTTCAGTTACAATCAGCACTCTATAAAAGTGATTTTTATTAACGTTTTAAAATTTCTACTAAGCTGCTTAAAGCAGTTTTTTATATTGCGCTGCTGTTCATCGTATCCCCCCAGCCATGATTCGCAAGCAGAACAGATAATAATCTACGGAATGTAATTAGGCTACCAAACGACCACGATCGATGATTGCATACAAGATCTTACGAAATGATACATTATAATATATTATGAAACTTTACAACGTCGATCAGATTTCCTTAATATGTATGTTCACGTTAATATATCCATAGATTATGCAGATGACTGCCATCGAAAGCTATCCCGTATAATCGGCATAATAAATTTTTGCGACAGCGTAAAAGCTACTAACATGTTGCCGCTTTTAAGCATTTTATTATTAGTATGCGACTTGTTTTCCATCACGCTTGAACCGTGTTCTGGGGCCCACCAAAACTTTTTTCTATTCATTCGTCTAATAGTTCGTGCGCCGTAGCTTCCCCTACACAAAAAAAAAGAACCCTAGTTCCCGTCCGGCTCTGTCTCATACAATTTGGCCGGCGGTATAGCGCCGTATAAAAGGAACCTATCTGTAATAGCAGAAAAACTTCATTTGACAACATCCATCTAAATTAAAATTATTTTTTGGAGCTGTTTCCAAACGCAATGGATAAACGTCGTATATCTTCTCAGTTATGAGTGAAACGGCCCCTATCAGTTTGAAACCGCTTTTGAAACACAATTTAGAAATGCAGTTTAGAAATAATTTGAAATGCGTTTGGAAAAGCATTCTATACAAACGCTGACGTTTGTAAATAAAATAAAAATCACATTAAAGCCCCCTTCTTACCTATTGAGCGGTTCACAAATCTTATTTAATATTTAACTCATTTAAGTCCACACGCGCGCGCGAGGCGGTCGTGTTCGGTGAAGGTCAGAGAAGAAGATATTGCTGAGGGACCAAATAATTTTGATTATGCTAAGCGTGAGATTATATCAACTCTTATGCAAAAAATCTTTCAGAGCTTCAGTTGTTGTAAAGGGATGATAGTGCAATTTATTTGTTTTAGTGATTCTGTTATTGTCAGCGCGTATGCTAGCTTCTCTTATCCCGATTGCTCCTAGGTTAGATGTAAACAAAGATACATTACAGTAATGAGCAGACAAAATCAAGAAAGAAGTATGAGTGTATGAGTGCATTTGAGAATTTTGTTATGTCAGCATGAATGCGTGCTGACTGCTACTGTTTGCAGCTCTTTCCTAAATCGAGACAAAAGATCCCTAAAGCGCGCGTGCTCGCGAATTGCAGATAAATTAATATTCACCGCGCTTTCTGCGGAAGTTACTGCACGCTTAAGTGTACATCTCGGGTGACGAAAATGATATTAAGCAAATGGATTTTTTTCTTGAGATCATACTCATTCGAATTAAAGTACGTAGATTAAATTTTCTTCGAAAACGAGGAATTGGTTTAATATGAAAAAATATCTCTCACTAAAATTTAAAAGAAGATGGTACGGAAATCATCTTATTCTGCCTTGGTTTGTAAGACCGAAAAGATAAGCATTCATCCTCATTTGAGCACACGTTTCCGTTGTTTTAGGTAGAAAAAAACAGTGGGTGGATTCAGTAATTACAACAATATAAGCTCTGGCGTTTCAATGTCTCGTGTTAGGGATGTACTGCATCAAAATGGGACATGATAAGGTAACAATAAACTGCAACAGAGTCTTGTTGTCCGCAAACTGCCAGTACAAGTCGAAGCGAGCTAGTTTACGAGAGCACCAGGCAGTGTTGTGCTAAAAAGTGAACCTTATAAAACTTTACGTTCACGTTAAACGACTGAATCAGTTGCCTCAGTGTAAAAAAAACCTGTAATTACACCCAGCTTCAGTTAGCTAGCAGATATAAAGAGACAAGAAAGTCACGCCTCAAGCGCCGAGCGATGCGAAGGCCCGCGAGAAAGACGGTTGGGGGGTCGGGGGGGACGGGCGGTCACTCCCAAAAAAAAATTTGCGGTAAGGAGGTGAAATCAAGCCTGCTGCGGACTATAAAACCCCTTAACCTGGTAACCGACTACAAGAACGCGTAAATTTTCCTAAGCGATCCCTGATTTCCAGGAATCTAAAAAAATGTTTAAAAAAGATACCCTAGTTCCAGACGCTTTTTCACAACGATTTCTTTTCTAATCCCAAAAGGCTAAAAATAAAGTAAGCAGCAAGTTGTAAAGCTTCTTGCCTTACGCGTTCCGACTTCGATGCTAGAACTAACATAACTCCAGAAGTATCAATTAACGATATTTGTAGACAACTTTCTCCGCACGGGACAAACAGGGGTCAACTCCTGTCCACACACCAAAAATAATGTCGTATGCTTATTACACTGTTCCAGACCAAACTGATTAGAAAAACACCCGCCAAGACGAGCACGCCTAACTTAATATACAGCGTATATAAGAAGAAAAAGCATAGGACCCCCCCCCCCCCAACCCCCATCCGTAAGAGGTAATTTGGGCCCCCCCCCCCCCCCCCCCCGCCGCTGCCAAGTGAAAGAAAGATGAGAGACCAGCAGGGCTGCGAAGTTTCGTTGCACTAATTTCGTAGGCGCCGACGATTGGCAAAATACTTTGCCGCGTGACCGAAGCGACGAACGAAATCGTCCTCTGCCTATTGCCCTAGCTTACGCTCAGCGCACTGAAATTTACTCTTTGGTGGTTTGGCCATGCGTAGACATGGAGGCACCGAGTAAAAGACATTTGATAGCTTTTTACAGTTGCGCATATAGTTAATTAACCCTAGGCATGAAAAAGTCTTTTCCTTTACCGAACTGTGCTGTAAAACTGCATAAGAGCGCATGAGTCACGGACGGCAAACGCCGGAGTTAAAACAAAAATCAGCTTTTTTTTGAATAAGTACCTTTATCTTCTCGTCAAGATAAAAATAATATTAATCCTCAGGTACACCTTGTCTACTTGTTGTAGCTTAAAAGTCTTCACATTAAAGCTTCGCCGAATCTAACGTAGTAGTTTTGCAGTAGCTTATTCCTGCTTTTGAAATGTAATTACCTTACCAGCCCGCCTTTGAATTTAAAGAGGTTTAGCCCCCGATGCCTTCATATGCTTGGTTACAGTAGAAAGGACTGTTGACATGCAAACTCTACTTTCATGAACCAGTTTCGATCTCAAACAGAATCAGCACCATGCCTTGAGCAGTCACTTAGTAGAACGCGTAAGAGCTATGTGACAAAACAAACAGACTCATTTCGGTCGTGAGTGAAATTACCACCACCCATGTTGCTATTTGATGCCGAAAGACTAAAGACTGCGAACAAAACAACAACAAGTGAATGTAGGATGTATTCCTCCCAAGCCATTAGACACATTAAGATTTACCTAAGAATAGCCCCCCATTTGCGTATTCACCTGTGACTCTAATTTATGCTAAGCCATAAGCGAGGTAGTCTTGAAACGACATCGCAAGTTCTAATCGTGTAATAAGTACATATCCTGCGGTGGGGACCACAAGGGAGGTGGATCGAATATAGTATTTTTTTAACCACTAATCCTCTGCACATATTTTTGGCGTGAAAACATCTCAGCACATTTTACAATGCGTAACCACATCAGAAAAAAATCATTCAGTAAGGAAGCAAGAATTGAGAGAAAACTGTTCTTTGATGGATTCTGTGTAGGTGAATAATTCTTGAGTCGTCTATTTATAATTACTGTGTCAATAGATTTTTCGCAGCGCGTGTAACAAATTGGTTCGAAGGTTAATTTACACCAAATTCTACATAGGATAAATTTGTTCTTAAGGCTAAATAGCTTATATGACGAGTTTTGCCAGGGCTAAATGTCATTTTTTGGCAGTCGTTTTTTTGTTCAGTTTCGTGCAGTCAAAATCCCTTTGCCTCTTTGCGACTGTGAGAACTTGGAAACGCCTCGTAATATGTTTACCACAGTGCTGAACGCCCCTGGTATAAGCCGGACACGAACAATATTGTCCGTTTATTCCCCTTAAGCACAAATCGTCTAATCGACATGCAGTAAAAAGACCCAAGGAAAGTGCCAAACGTTTAGTGTACTACGCCTTAGCCCCCAGCACAGATGAGCAATGGACAGTTGTCCAAACAATGTCATGACAATATTACATTGCACTATAGTCATAAGCGCAGGTTACAACTTTTGGTATGAGACACCAGCGGAAAAAAGTGAACCGTTGTAATGTATAGATAAAATATATGAGGCTTTTCGTCGGAACAAACAAAAATCTAGTCCGTAATAAGTGCGCAAAGGGAAATGAGAGGGGATAGCCCCTGCGTGCAGACGTTCTCCTTTTCCTTGCGCGTACTAACTTTCGAGTGCCTCCGAGTTTGTAGGGGGGTTAACCGCCGGTAATTTTTTGATACAGTCGAACCTCTACTAACTGCCACCTCTCCACAACGACCACATCTCCACAACGGCCACTTTCTTTTGTCCTGGCGGACAGTCCATACATTCACTCTTGTTTTAACCTCTCTACAACGGCCACCTCTCCACAACGGCAACGGCCATTAAAACCCTATCTTTTTTGGCGTACAGTAATAAAAGGTCACGCAACTTCATCTGTACCACGCATCGTCGGCAATACAAGTATCTTATATTGCGGCACGTGTTTAGCCACTGATGGAAGAATCACACAATACTAGAAAGTACAAGGCCCCCATTTTTTTCTATTTTCCATTTTTTTTTACGCTTTTACAGTACTGTATTTTTATTTCAGTCGTAAATCGAGTACAGCTGATAAGGCTCTGTGTTTAAATTGCCTGGCGAAATTGAAAAAAAAAATGCCTTGTGGCACAGTAAGTCACATTAAAATAGAACCTCGCAGCCACTCACTCAAGCAAACAACCCTTGACAACTTAATTTCACGAAAGAGAAAGTAACGATGTACAAACTGATGTACTCACTGTACCTTACTAGCTTTGTTTTGTTAACATTCCTGTTCTGAACATCATTTTGGTTTCTGTTTTATTGATACATTTTGATTGTGTTACGTATTCATATGCTATAATAAGCATTTTAAATAAAAATGTTGTCCCCACCCAAAAAAACAAATGGTGTCATATTACACCCCTACCTCCCCATAACGGCCACCTCTCTACAACTGCCACTTACCTCTGTCCCCCAAGGTGGCCGTTGTGGAGAGGTTCGACTGTATTTCGCATTTCGTGCGTTTTGATATGAAACCAGGCAGCAAAAAGCAAACGTATAAACATAAAAAATTTCTTGCCCTTTTTAAATTCAAATGGATTAATGACAACCATTGCAAGAAACTTTTATGTGACATGTAATTTACAATTTACGGACAAATGTATCTATCGATTGACAGGATTTTGCTGCGGCCTTTCTATTTCGCTCTTCTGTGACCTCTGGCTCTGTTCGGTCCATTTTATCCAATATTGACACAACATGCTGGAGCCTTTTGCAGTTCATTATTGGGGTACGCCAGTCTTCTCTCATTTTGATAGAGCCTGGGGATTAAAATTCCGTATGAGGGTTTTAGGTCGAATTTATCGTTAACGTTAAATTCAGCTTATAGAATCTCAAGATCTGGTCCAAAATTTAATATGTCACCCAGCAAATCTACAAATTGGCGGACGCTTCGATGTTATCTTCGTTGATTCAAGGGCCATTCATTTCGCACATACTACACCAGTTTAGGCGAATTAGAGCTTTTTCATTCACTTTATTTTCAGCCATCGGTCCACGGACGCACCTGTCGCATCCCTCGCCTACGGGCCGTGATTATATTTAGTGTGCGTTAGCCAAAGCAAGGAGATGTTGCCCTTAGGGCTAGGGTTATCAAATGCAATACACCAAAGAAAAAAATAACAAAACCAACAAAGTTGCTGGCACTATCCTCAACGGCGACAACTCGGAGAACGAAGTCTTGACCTATATTATCAAGTATTGAGAGGTCCTGGTGAGAGTTAACGAAAGCCATTGGCCGTGGAAATGTTTATTATCTAGTATGTCTAGTATACATGTTATAAAGGGATGATGTGGATTTCATGACTGCTGGGTATAGAAAAAATCTAACTTACTGATTGAAAATCGTGCGAGTCCATAACCCATTTCGTTTAATCGGCTCATGGGCTAGCATGTATGACGCATTCTTCTGAGTAAAAAATGCAGTAGCCCATTGAGCACAGCCTCGCCCTGGAGGCCTCCTCCGAACATTCTCCCCCTCCTTCGTCTCCCAACCCCCCACTCCCATTCCCCTTCCCCCCAATCCCCTACCCCCCTATGTATATATAAGGGAGTTCCCGTCAGGATATCTCTGAGTTAGCCCCCCTCGTTTACCCAGTTATGGCCAGAGCGACGTGTATTCACCGCGCACACTGGGACCGCTCTACTGAAAGACAGCCCCCACTACTATCTGTAATTCACCATCCCGCCACGAAGTGGCTAAAACACAGGGGTTCAGAGGAGCGGTGACAAACCTATCCACCCCCCTCAGACTCCCACCAGAGGAATTTGTAAACTAAGACTTATATTTTACTCACCTTGAAACATTCCTCTAACGCCATGTGGGCCGGAGTTATTCAATTTTCACCCATAACGACCTGCGCTTTATCGCTAAGTTCTTGGTTGTCGCTGGCCTTGGTTATATAAGAATACATTATAAAGCCCATAATTAGGCATCACGTCCCATGTGCTTGATATACTATACTAGTAGTTGGCTCATCGCTTCGGCCAGAAACTGATCGTGTTCTTGCCAACAGGGTTTTTGGTCGATTTGTCCACCGTGAAAAATATTTTCAACCAAATTGGCAAAGGCAGGTAAGGCCACAAAAATAAAATAAACAATTTTCGAAGCGATGACAAGAGACAAAAACAAAAAAAAATAAAACCCGGCGTTCGAAAAACTACCCGTGTTTCCCTCACAAAAGCGCCTCGATCGATCGACAAAAAACTTCGGAACTTCAAATCGTGATTATTATTTTTTACTTTTCTTCTACAGTCGCATCATTCTGACACGTTCCTTGATCATAAAAAAATAAATCCTAAGCGCCTCCACCATGAGGCGTGTAACTGTGTGTAACATTAATAAAAACCGTAGAAGGCGACAGTTTCCTGGTGGTTTCGTGTGCGCGGGGTTTTTTCGGCCAAAACTTTCGCGACCGAGAGGGTCTCGGGTTCCTTGAAAATCAGGATCGGAGGTCGGGGGGGTGGTGGGGGGGCGGGATCGGCAGATCGTTGATCGGTGTGCTTTTAGTTTTAGTATAACTACTGATGCTGCGAACGACTTCTGTTCTTGATATGTTTTCCTTGGAAAGCGTGCCGTTTTGATGAAACCTTTTTAATTGTTTGGGGCCATCCCTTCTTTAGATGATTGGTAAAACGAGCCGCTTTATAGAAACGTGTTTTACCGCATTTGTAGGACATTCAATTCTTTTGGCCGGTTTTTGCATTTTCCAACTGCTTGTAAGCGTATTTTTTTTTGCTTGTGAGAGATAAGGGCTTTGTGTGGAAAATTTTAATCACAAGCTTCTCAAGTATGCAATTCAAACGCCTTCAGACATTTTTTGGTGTCACGCCCCATCAATTGCAATATATCTTCTGTTGACTTTCCTCGCCAAAAGGGTTTCTTTATATTGCTGGAAGCCGTTTTTTCGCACACTCCATCTTGTATATTAATGATTACTGTTCGGCTCAATCTTTAAATGGGCCGTATTAAGATCTGACGTCCTGTGCTGGAATTCTAATCGTATCGCGTTGCTTCTCACATTCGTGGACTTGAGAGCAGGATACACATTCCGCTCGTCACTTCGTGACTTCACTTCCGCTCGGGCGTCGGCCCATCCTCACCGCTCGTACTCGCGCTTCGCCCTCGATTGTCGTTCCGTGCTCGTACTCTGCGGCGTCGCGCTAGATATCAGAAAGAAACATGAGGACTGTAGCTCGCAGTCTAGGTCAAAAACGATGTCCTGACAGGAGCCTTTGGTGCCCGTTTCACCCCCCCACCCCCCCCCCTCAATGATAAGCCGTTCTCCACAGGTAGGCCCGGCGCAGGCGTTTTGATGAAGCTCAAATAAAGCGTTGTGGGGCATGCTCCCGTTTAGCTAAGGTACAACAGATACTGACTCGCATTTGGTTGCATGTGTTTAGTAGTGAAAAAAAGAGTCAAATGAATAATTTTCCTCACTCAGAAAGCGACATGTTTATCAAAACAAATTACACCTCACTCAGAAGCCGCCGATGTGTCCCGAATACGAGGGGCCAGCAGACCCGAGATTCGGGAACATGGCGGTTTCTGAAGTGAAGTTTTATTCATTTTGGACATCTCTCCCACGAGAGACTTTTCTTTTTTTTTTTTTTTTTTTAGTTTTTTTTTTTTTTAACTTACTCTTTCCTCTTGAGTGCTTTTCCTAGCTTTGGAACAAAGCTTTGTTTTTCAGATTTCCAGGACAGCTTTTTTGTTTTTCATTATGTTCTGCAATGTATCATTGACATTAGGCTTTATGGAATTTTGTGTTTGTATTAACATTCTGTATACTATTGATATAATACTATTATTTTTTCTAGTTGGAACGGTGAAGGGTCTCCTGGTGCAATATCCTGGTGAGGGCCTGGGAGACGGGTGCGTGCGTGACGTTGTGGCGCGTGGGATCACAAACACGCTGGGCGGTCAACTTGTAAACAGTCCTTCTCCGCGCAAAATGGCGGTGATTGATTGCCAAGGAAAACAGTTATGTATCCCCAATCATGCAAAAACACAAAACATTTGTCCAAGTAAGAGTCGCCAATCTTACATGTTTTCCTACTTTAGTCTCCTTTAAGTTCTGTAAGAAATTGTTCCTTTTGTATATCAGGTTACTTTTATTTGCCGACAAGAACTGGCCGCATATTTAAGGTTACAGCATGCAAACTATGTAAAACACTGTGAAAAAAGTTAAGGGGAACAATCTAGTCTATGTTTTTACTTTCTCGGGACACCCACTAAAACCATTTTCGGTTTGCTAGAAAAAACCAAGTTAATTTAAAATTCGGGGCCAATAAAAACAAAATATATTTCGCGGGATTCCCTCGGCATCGTCAGGTTTTGTACCGCCATATTTTAAAAAAAATTACAAAATTTGGGGGTTCAATGTAAGCAGCCACGGGGGGAATATCCGCTAGGGCTGATCCGCTTTCTCCCTGGTTGGTTTTGGAGGTGAACTATTAAGGTGTTCTGCCCCTCTGTATACCGCACTTTCTTGGAAGTTTCCTCCTAACCATATACTTCGTTTACCCACCCGGATTTTTTTTTTTTTTTTTGCCCATTTGAATCTCATATTTGTCACGTTTAGTGGTCTTAACCACGGTACACCCATGGCTCTCTCCCCTCTTGGCCCTTACAAAAAAAAACCACGGGTTAATTCTTCCCCCTTACATCACAGTGGGCACTGATTTTCACTGATTAAATTTATGGCGTACAAAAAAACCAGGGGACTGAGGAGAAGGGGGAACAATCGGCGAAAATATAATTTTTGTATTTGGGCCTGAAAGGCCAAGCGGAAAAAGGACCACGATAAAAAACCCCAATGGGGGTTTTGGTTGTTATTCGGAAGCGAAAAAGGGGGGGGGGTGGACCAAACCCAATACGAAGCAAAAAGGCGGAAAGAACAACGGACAAAAAAAACGCAATTGGTTTGTTGTTAAATCGAAAGGCTAAAAGACACAAAAAAAAACCATTAAAAAGGGCTGGAGCGAAGGGCGGCAAAAAACCCAACAATGTTGTAAGAATGTTGTGACAAAAAAAAAATGTTGTGGGACCCGTTTTTTTTAACGTGCGGGCCTTAATTTCCTCAACTTTGGTTTTTCGTTTTGTTGCGAGGGTTTTCAAAGGGGTTCGGAAAAAAAATTTTTCCCCCGCTTGCAACTCCGCGAAAAAAAAATCCCGCGGAAAAATTTTCGCTTTCCCTCTGAATTTTTTTCCAGCTTAGTTCGGGAAAAATTCCGCGAAAAATGTTCGGGGCCCCAGTCCTTGCGAATTTTTTCCCGCTAGGTTCCCCCCCCGTGAAAAATTCCGCCCCCCGAAAATTTCTGCATCCTTCTGGGACAATTTTTTTGTGATTCACGAAATTTCGTTTGTTTTTCAATTCTAAACAGGAAAATTGCGTCGGGAAATTTCGTTTTTAAAATGCGAAGCCGAGAAAACCCAACAAGAGCGGAGGGAAAAAAAAAAGGCAAAAAAAGGCACCGAAATAGGTCATCGAAAATTTCGTTAGGCCATTACTTTTTCTGCACCAGTATCCTCGTTTAAGATTTCCTTAGAGCTCTGATTTCCGGAATTTGATCGACTAGAAAGCTTCAAAAAAATTTTAGCTGTGTTAAGCATCTGTGGGCCACTAAAGTTCAACACAAAAAATCGTAATTCGCGCAATTTATTTTGCTCCAAATAAGAATTCTAGGCCCTGTTAGTCAGCGAAAAATTAAACGGGGACTGTAAGTTAGTTTTTTTGAAAAATTACAGCGTCTTTTTTCCGGTTAAATAAAAAATAATGCGGAACACGGAAAAAAATAACCATTTTAGTCCTCCCGATTTGGGGCCCAAAATCGACTTCCGGGTTTACAACTAGAATTTTCGAGGAAAAAAATTTTTGGGATCGCTTGCGGGGCGGGGCAAACTCATTACTACAGCTAATTTTATTTTGAATTCATTTTTTAATAATAGGCCATTTTTTATTCTACCTGGTTCTAGGTTCTTCAATTGTTAGTATTTGGAATTGAAAAATATGAAAATAAGAAAATCTAACTTAGTTTTTTGAGCACTCGCAAACCAAGATCAAAAAAAATCCATAGGGCTACGTCATTTTTGTTGCCGAAAACTTAGCTCTGCAAACTAATTTATGCAGAGAAAACATTGACCATTTTATCTATGTGCGATAACTTAAAATTTCGTAAAAACGTTTTCTAGGGTTAATTATACGTTCATACTGATAGGATATGTAAAAAAATATCTGGGTAAATGATTTTAAGTGGCCCGCCTTGGCCCTTGTTTATCACTTTTATTTTGCCGAAAAATATGTCCGTTTCATGTGTTAAACAATGGCGTGACAGGGCCAGTCGCAATCCGCGAATACTCGATAATAATCACTTTAACATAGCTATAGGGAAACGCATAAATTATAGCTGATCATTAAAATCGGAACCTAAAGAACATCTCTATGGACCTTTTTTATTCTACTATTAGTATATTTGCATTTTGAAACCACAAGTTCGTTTTATGACCCTAAACTATGTGTTTGTTTCTCTTCAAACTTTGCAAGTTTGAAACACTATCATATTTTGTTGATTCTTCAAACACTATAAATGTATCGCCCTCTTGGTAAACTAGAACTGTCAGGTAAAGATCAAATGAGTAAATTATGTTCTTGAATTATAATTATTATCCCTGCAGGCATGTTCGACATAGCTAGAGCATTGCGTGACTCTGTTAGCGTGCGAACGGGGAATAAATATCTTTTTTAATGTTCAAATAGCTAAGTTTATTACTTTCTCGGATAACCACTAATTACAAATGGTTGAGAAGTACAACTAACCAGTTCTTCAATGGTTTATTTAATTTTAAATGAGTGATAAATTAATATATGGAGAAATGATCTCTGTTGGTGCGGCCAGTGGTATACAGTATACAATATGCTCAGCCTCGGCAAGAAAACTATGACGAAAGAAGATAATTAACGAAAATGACGGCGAAAATTATTTTTTGTTTCAATAATGCTACATGTATACAAAAAAATTATTAAAATAGCACTTTCGTTGTTTGATGAATCCAGTGCTATTTTAATTATTTATATTTGTATCAGTTTCTAGGTCATAACATTGGGCACCTCTGGTTCCGCTACTGCTGGTTTTCGTTTTCATAGCGACAGCACCGTGGGCTTGGGAGTCCAAAATATTCCAGTAACTATATAGAGGGTCCTGATAGATTCTCAGTTACAAATTAGAATTTGGGAAATCCTCAGTTATCAGTTAAAAGTTTAGCTGTTTCTCAGCTATCAGTTTTGACCGATCTCAGTTGATAATGACTTGGTCGAGCCTCGACATTCTTCGGAAGACCCCGTATAATCCTTGGAAATCGTACGTTGATTTTCGGCAATCTCTGAAAGACCGGAATTATTTAATTTAGTAACGCTTAGACATCTTCGGGTGATCTTCATGCAATTGCCAATTTCCGTAAATGTATCATTTATCCCCAAAAGCTCCGCAGTAAGATGTTTCAGTTTAGGTGTCGCCGTGAAATACTTCGCTGCTTCGCAGTTCACACATGTGTCGTGTTGTAAGACTACTGAACTGGAGACATCGTGACACATCTCGGACGTGCAAAATTTGCACTCTGGGATGCTAAAATGTTCAGTAACTGTTCACTCATTTCTCAGGATCAGTTTGAATTTGACAACTGTTTGATGTTGCCATGACAACCGCGTGTTTTTGACAGGCAGGTTTATCGGCCCAATTATTGAATTTTTGAAGTTTTATCAAGATAATATGAAGGGTGGTCAAGGGTATTCTCTTGCTTTTATTCATCACCTTAGTTGATTTACCGATTTACTGGTTTGTTTCTGAACGTCACGAGATAGAAGATGGTGTACTTCATGACGTACGTTTATTAAACGTAGACGTCATAATTAACAGCAAAACCACGCACATTATGTTGTAAAGCAAGCTATAGGCTCTCTACTAAAGGCATAAGGCTATCAAGGAGTCTTATGGGATTCAATCAACTCTCCTCCCCTGTACAGTCATGGGTGTATAATTGGGGTTAGGGTAGGATGTAACGTTCGAGGGTTGGAATATTTCGCAACTCTCATTTCTTGGGACACCTGAGACGGGGTCAAGCTTCTTTCCAGTTTGTTTTTCTTCATTACAGTGGGTGATCCTTTTGAATCAAATTGAACCTTGTTTTCTGAACGAAAAGAACTCTTGAGAGCCCAACCCGCATGGACAAAGGAGGAAATGTAACATGTAGCTGGTTTTCGTTCTCAAGTATTCCACGTCACATTTTCAAGCACATATAAATAGCCATATTTCTCTCAGTGTATCTCATGTTCCAGGGCACGTCAACTGGTGCTTACCACACGGTGTTGCTCAAGACTGAAATACCTTCAAATATTAAGCATTGAAAAAAATGTTGTAAATATACATTTGCAAAAACACAAGTTTGTTTATTTTCCCAAGTAAAAGGGTTAAAAGGGTCAGACTACATTGCCTACCGTACAATACTGTAAAAAGTTTTCTGAAAACTGAAAAATCTGGTCCCCTCGGGCGACGGTAAACGGAACAAAGGTGTGGCCTGATTAGAGCTCTCCCCAGGCAGTGATGTTGCGCTTAGCTTATTCAGTGATAAACATCAACTTGTTCAATTATTCCCTTGTTTCTGCCTCGAGCGTGAGTGCGCAAAACCGCAACGATGACATACACCATCCGTTGCATTTAGTCGGTTAAAGAGCAGAAAAGGTGCGCGGCGCAACCGCGCCTGACTAAAGCGCGAAGACTGGAACGAGGCAGATGACTGCACGATGACTGGTCAAGGTATTGAGACGAACCGGAAACGTGCACAATTGAAAATGAAAACGTCTATAGTTTTATTAAAAATTGAGCTAAAAGAAGTAGTAACTAGCAATACGGATATTTTGTGAGTTGCCGTTCCAGGGGGTTGTTATTATTGTCGTACCTCTCTGTTAGAGTTATCCCGATAGCATTTAGGGTATTGGGTAGTAAGTGGTTTTGTTTTAGAATTGATGCATCTTAGGAGTGAAACTGAATTCGAGTCACACCCATATAGCGTGATTCTGTTATCCTTGAGGGGTTCCTTTCAAAGGAAATTACCCACCGTCACCCACCGACGTCACTATGATACGAGAGAGTCCTCCCCCAGGTTACGGTATACGAGCAATGAGCGAAATATATTTATTACTGCAGGAGTTTCCTTCAGATACAAACAATCCCGACTTATTACGCTTAACAATTACATGTAACTGGGAATGTGTTCCCTTTAGAACCCGAACATCGTGTACTGGTCACGCAACGGTTTCCAAGTCTCACTCCAACTGCCTTCAAGAGGCAACAACTAAGTAGTTTATATTTATAGCCTTGGCTTGTTTTGAGGCTACTTGGACGGAATTCTCAAAATATACAACCGCAATCGGGTACGGAAAAATAAAACTGCTAAAAGCGATGCCATAAATTATAATTAAACGAACAAATAAAACAAAAATGGTTCCACTGTTTTTCATTTATCTTTATCTACATATCTTCCTGGGATTAATTGGAAATAATTGTTTTAGTATATACCAAACCAGTGAAATAGCCAGCTCCGATTATAGATTTATTTTACCGCGAAAAAATCGGAAAAATCCTTTAAAAGTGGAACCCTACGCGCGACCGAGGACAGCGCGGGAAAAGTCACATGACAACATCAGGCGATCAACATGTCTGGCGTATGTTGGACTTTGACGATTTCAAGGGGAAAATTATTATTTTTTCCGTTTTTACTGATGGATCAAAAGCGACGAGTTCTATTTTCTCGTATTTTACAAGTTCTGTCAGTTACTATTGCCTGAGAAAACTGATGTTGAAGCTGCAAGTGCCGTTATAAACTGAAACTACAAGATGGTCAAGATGTTGCCTAACCGAAGACGTTTTTTCGTAATTCCAGTTCAATTATTTCTCACACTGTTGTGACTGCATCCACCGTCTGATGTTACTGCTTTTAATTTACTGGAGGGGAGAAGCAGCGGTAAATGTTTGGAGAAGTCACAGCATTTGGGCAGTTCTTGATCATGATACGGCAACAAGAATATTTTCTAGCGCAGTGAGACCGAGATTAGTCGATCCGAATACAAAACTAAATCGTTGGCAGGTTTGAAATAATTACAGGGACTTCTTGCTTTTGGAAAGACACTGCTGTATTCAGGATTTCAGGTAGGAATTGCATTTTAAAAGTTAGTTGGACTGGACAGCGTTTGGAACCACTTCAAAGACTTTTAAAACTGTTCGAAATGATTTACAACTGAGCGTTGTCACGTTCTTACTGTAGCTATTTGCTCGATCAGTAGTAAACAAAACATTTTGTTACGACATTTTTGGCGATTGTATTTAGTGACACGACTAAACTTTGCTACAAATGATCACCTCTAAATATCTTCAGGTATTTTTGATAACACACGGACGTGTAGCGGCCTCGTTTATGGAAGTAATTTCTGCTTTGATCAAAGAAGCAAAACGCACGGCCATTTTCTTTGCTCGGAGGTGAATAGCAAAGACTATTCACCTCCGAGCTAGCCAATCAGAACGCGCGAAAAGCACTATTCACTGGTTTGGTATATACTAAACATTTTTTATCAGAGCGAGTCTCCGGTGAATAGCCGTGTCACGCCATTGTTTTACACATGAAAACGGCATATTTTCGGCAAAATAAGTGATAAAACAAGGGCCAAAGCGGGCCACTTAAAATCATTTACCCAGATATTTTTTACATATCCTATTAGATGAACGTATAATTAACGTTTTACGAAATTTAAGTTATCGCACATAGATAAAATGGTTAATGTTTTCTCTGCATAAATTAGTTTGCAACAAGTTCGCAAATTTAGCCTATGATTTTGATCTTGTTTCGGGCTCAAAACTAAGTTAGATTTATTTTATTTTTCATTCAATCTAAACAATGAAGACCTAGACAGGATACAAATGCTATTTAAAGATTCAAAAATGGCTGTAGTATGGTGCGCGAAGCGATCAAATTTTCCGAAAATTCTGTCTAAGTCGATTTTGGGCCCAATTGGGGCAAAATGGTTTTTCGCATATTTTTACCGAAAAAAGCTGTATTTTCAAAAACTAACTACAGTCCGTTTAGTTTCTGACTAGGGCCTATCTATGAGCAAAATATGAGCGAATTCGATTTTTTTGACTTGTGCCGCCGAAAGTCGATTTTAGTCGATTTTTACAGAAAGTCGCTCTTAAAATGCCCTTAGTATCGTAATATTATTTTGTCTTGTATAATTATTTTATTTTGTAAGTTGATGGTAATTGGAGCAAATGGAACCTATGGAGTGTCTGTACTAAGACAGTCAGTGGTATACAAACAAGGACGAGAGAATGCACTAATCCAGAGCCAGCATATGGTGGAAAACGCTTGTAATGAAACCAGAGCAGTAGTAAGGGAGTGTAGCAACATGTCTAGCTGCCATGACGGTACGTAGATATAACTAAATTTCCGTATTAATTTTAGTAAAACAATATTCCTGAGTCAAAATCAAAAGGCAAGGAATTACACTTTTAAAAAGAAATTGCAAAATTTGTAAAATGCGACGTTTAAACCAGGCCTTACTGAGCACGCTATTCATGCCGCACGCGCGCGCCACATCATGTATCGAGCGCCCGAGCTGAGAATGCGGAAACTAGACAAATATAGTGTTGGAGGACGCTTTAACAACTTTTCGAGGATTTTCCCCTCTTGGATGCACGGTGACCCCTGTTTTTCTTTTCATAGATCACTTCCTTTACTGATTCTCTCCAAACACAATCTGAACGTGAGAAGTTTTGATTATTTAGCTTTTTGTACTTTTTGTACTTTTTTTTGCTGATGTCGCCTTACATGACCAAAGCTTCTAGAAACACTACGTTCCTCAATACGTTCTATCTCTGAAACGAGCACGGTGACCCCTACATTTTTGTTTGCCTTTCTGACATGAGTTGGTTATTATCTAACAGCTGCAAGAGTTAAAAAACAATCTGAATGTGGGAAGATTTGGGCGCGAACGTCCTTAAAAATGCAAGTATCGTTGGCGCGCGCGTTTGCTGAGAATGGATGCATTAATTTATCAGCAAAGTTTTAAAAGATCCATTATAATAACATTTTTTTTATTGAACTAACTTGTTCGGCCCACACTGGATAATTTTTGTCTTGTTCTTTTGTCCAAGTTTAATTATTGGACCGGGAAGAAGGCGAGGTCCATAAACTTGCACAACAAGAACTCGACCCATATTTCCCAAATACGGATCTCGCGCTAGTTCAATTACATCTGATCGATATATAGTATCATTTCTTTATCAGAATTTCCATTACGCTTTCGAACGTGGAAGATCCCCTCCCTTGGCACAATTGAGATTTATAAGAACAGCACCTGGCAAAAACTCTGTACAGGAAGTTGGGATAAAAATGAAGAAAATGTGACCTGCAAGGCCATGGGTTACTCTAACAATGGTGTTTTATGATAATGGCACATGGTACACAGACAACAACAATGCCTCGAACACATCTATTCTCCATAATTGTTCGACACTGACCAAATGTGGGAATAACATCGATAACAAAGTACAATTATGCAAAGGTACTGTTAGTTTATATTACCACGGACACGACATACACATTGGTTATGGTCCCATCAAAAAAGTGGTACGGACCGCACACAAAAAACTGTACCACGGTTTACCGATGGGTAACAGACTCCTGCTTTCTTAGGTTTTGGGGCCATAAGCGCTGATGTGCCTGTTACAGAAAGCCCACCCTGGAAATCGGTCCAGCTTTCTAAAAAGTGTAGTGCAGACACAACCGTACTTACCTGGTCCTTAGACCACGTTTTATCTGAGCCGTGCCAAAATATCAATTGTTTACCATATCTTTGAAGTAACCACCGCATCATCAATCGTGTAAATGGGTAAATCTAGTAATACGTGACTCGCAGGTCCCCGTGAAGCTGAGAAGAGGATTATTGTGCCGTGTTTTTAAAGAGTCCGTGCCATTTTGCTTTCGTGTAAACTGGCCTTAAAATTTGATGTACGTAAATCGGGGTCTATCCCTTTTCCAAAACCTAGAATCACTTGGCTGTAATTCCAGGGCCCATTGAGATATGTTTTTGCCATGTAAGATAGCCCGGATGTATGGTCATTGCGTGGGCCAGAATGCAAAGAATGGCATGGAATAAACTGAAAACCTCGGCACTTTTTTTACTTTTGCATGTCTACACTAAAAGGCGTTTCTGCGTGGTGATAACAGTAGAATAGGAAAAAGAACCAATATACTATGTACGATGTTTATGGTCAAGTTACATGCACTGAAAGATTGAAATTTATATTAAAACAACATGTTCATCCAAGTATATTGGCAAGTTAAAGATAATAATCAGCAATCTTGTGACAAATGTTCACCTACTGTTAAGCCATATAATTTGTTTATAATTTGATGTCTCTCACAGGATAAATATAATATTCTACTTATTGCTAGGAAACGTGACCGTTCAACCAATTTACTTTCTTTATTTTGTACTTTCACAAGTTCCTGTACGCTTAAATGGTGCAGATATAGAATATGGTGGAAGAGTGGAAGTATTTTACAAGGGAAAATGGGGAAAGATCTGCCGTAATGAATGGGATTTCAATGATGTAAAAGTTATTTGCCGTCAACTTGGCTTCAAAGGCGCGCTGGCTGAATTCATTGGGTCGGATGTCAAGGATGAGGGACATCCTTTCGTAATGTCTGGTGTAACCTGCACTGGAGATGAGTCTGAACTGGCATCCTGTGCACGCATTGATGGAAAGCTTAATATTGACTGTCAAAACGATGACGAAGGTGCTCAGTATTGTGCGAACCAAGTAAGTAATTTATTAAGCACAGTTTTGGTTAAATTAAACAATAAATCAAATAATTATTATTTTGGCCTTCTTATTTCTTATAGTGCTGATCTACGAACACGCAGTATTTATAACACATTTATAATATGGTTCATATTATTTAACCATCCTATAAACATTCTATTCTAACCAATCAGAGATCATCATTTCTATTTAAAAATACAGGCAGATACAAACTAGTCTCAAAAAATAAACTCCATGTCAATAACTAAAATCAGCCAATCAGAATGCTTTATTGCCGACCCAATATTTGTTAAGTATTGAACTGGGTATTGTCCTATGCGAAATTGTGAAATTGCACGTTTAGTGCTAAACTGTACTGTATTATGCGGTAATGACATGGAACGGACAACGGATTAGGACACACTTTAAACAAGATATCGTTGTCTCATTGATATCAATGCGCTAAACATGGATTTGACCTTCCCTTATTAAGTTGCGGAATGAATGGATTATGAATTATGTAACACTATCAACGTCTCATTGGAAACAATAGACTAAACATAGATCAAGTTGTAGCCTGTTCCAGGCTCTCGGATAGTGGGTACGAAGCGAAAATGCGAACGGCCGCGCGAAGGTAGTCTGGGAGAGAGTACTACCTTCGCGCGGCCGTTCGCTTTTTCGCTTCAGCCACACTATCCGAGAGCCTGGAAAAGGCTGATCAAGTTGGCGGAATATCTAATCTAACATGGATAACTTTGGAATCACAAGAAGGAAACTTTTATGGGTTCTGAGGTACTGAATAATATTATAAGCCATGGAAAATATTGTAAGCCATGCAAACGGACTAGACCTAAGAAAAATTGTAAGAAAACTACGTAAACATAATGAAATAAACGGTGGCTGCGAAAAAAAAATAAGGAATAAAAAATATACATATTAGAAACCTTAATCATTTCAAATTGAGATTTATTTTGACTTCAGTGAAAATATATGTGTTGTATGGGAATTCAGCGGATAAATAGCTGTTATTACAGTTGAGCCCGTAGTCAAATATTCTTTTGTTTTTAAAAAGTATGCAAATTAGTTAGGCTCGATTTACGCCGCTCTCTCGATTCCGGTCTTCGTTCTGGCTCATTTTCCCAAACAGCGGCTGGTAATCGAGCCGACAAATGAGGCTAATGGGCCAATACAATGCCAGATTGACCCTTTCGCCTCGTTTGCATGTCAAACCGCTGACATCTGTAATAACTGCTATTGCTGTTGTTGTAATGTTCAATGTAAAGCACTATAGCGGTGCATGACATCATGCGCTGGCACACTGATAAGAGAGGATCTGTACATGTATGTAGTGGAATCTAAGTGGAACCTCTGTTCTTTAGTTGGAGGGGGATCTCTTGCCAACTTAGGTTTGGGGGAGGTATATTACAGTTATCCGAACGAACCTCCCCAAACCCTTGGTTAGGAATGGAGAGGGGATTACTTAATAGTAATTAAATGCAAAAAAAATTATATCTGCAAATTAAAGTGCATATAAGCACAGGGCGCCCATACAAGCGGTGAAGTTTCGAAATTATAAAGGATCGTATGGGAATATCGCAAGGGTCGTATTATTGCGAGTAAACTTTACAAATAAGTTCAAAATAAACGTAATCTTACCTCAGTTGTTGTGATTTGTCGTCCTTGTGGCTCAAAACGACGAATTTTAGCGATTTGAAGGGTTCTGTAACAGCAAACGCAAAACCCTTCAAATCGCTAACATTCGCCGTTTTGAGCCACAAGGACGATATTCCCATACAATCCTTTATAATTTCGAAACAACAAACGGTCACACAGTCCCTCACACACCGCTTGTATGGGCTCCCTGTGATATAAGGGGCCCCTAGTTATCACAAGTCGTGTAATAAACCTCTTATTAACCAAGCTTACTCTGGACCGTACCGTGGATAATATTGTTCCTCTGTCTATTCTGTACGGACCTTCGCTGTGTGTTGAAACGTACTTTCAAGACATACAATGCTCGTCAAAAGTCCTTGGGACACTTAACAAAATACCACGTAGTTGCAAAAAGCTTTTGGAAGTGAGAATTCATTATTCAATTTTTCCGAACCCCCCTCCCCCCATACCAATGTTGAAATATTGTCGCAAGGTTGGAAGGATACACCTCTACTCATTATATTGGGGGTGGGGAGGGGGAGGTTAAGACTAACGGTAGGCGAAATGGTGAAGTGTCCCAACTCCAAGACTTTTGACAAGCATCGCAGGGCCGATATTCTTGGTGACATGTAATAAGACATGATATTATGTTTTCTTTACTAATAGTCCTTGTAAAGACAAAGGCGAAGATTATACTATCTGATTCCCTGTAACATTCTGATGTCAAGAATTTAATCCACATGTTTTATATGAGTCTTTTCTTTCAGAGAATAAAGAAGTCTTGGAAAAGAAACAATTAGAATTTAACATCGACGCCAGCGAAACAGTTAGCTGCTCCATTCAAAACAAAACCAATTTCATTAAATGGTTTGTTAACAACAAAGAAGTCAATTCTACATCCGGGACGAGGATTAGGGTGACAGAAAATGGAAAATTGTTCATAGACAAAGTTCAGTTGTCTGATGGAGGAATTTATGAATGCAGGAGATTAGAATATGCAAAGTACTACACCATCTACATTAATGGTAGGTCCTGTAATTTTCACTTGGCAAAACATCATACATACAATGCAGGTGACCATTTAAGCTCTGTGCAAACGGAGACGCAAGTAGTGGTAAGTTTTGAAATATGCCCAGAACTTGTGTGCAGACTTGCAATTGCATGCTCCTGCGCTCACTGCAAAACTACGTTGGGTGGTGAAAAACGTGCGTCTATTTGCGTGCAAATTTGATCTTGCTCAAAGTGAACACAGGTTGTCACAAGTCTACGCAAGTCATGGTAAAACGTTTCATTTATATTTAGTGGTTGTGGTTTCCATGTCGATTTTCTGACCTGTACAAAACACAACTGATGTGTTAATACATAATGTGGTGACGTCTGGAAAAACTGATTTCTTTTAGCAATTTTTACTTGACGGATTCGCGATCAGTAGTATCATGTATGCATATTTTATTCAATAGCTAAAGATGATAAACACACGCGCTACAAACTCAAGCCCCATTTACAAGACATTCATTTTGGGTCCGGCACTCCTAAATGTTAAAAATCAAAATGTCAGGTACTCAATGTCGATTGCCTAAAACAATTTTATGGCTTGATGCCTTGAAAAAACGAAAAGGCCTGACAGAAATGAGGGACGAAACAAGGCATGTCATCATTTGTACCGTGGCATTGAAGCAGCGATAGTACGGCTTTATGCAAGCTATATATCGAGCTGTTTAATCCTTCTGCGCTTGAGAGAACTTTTGCCTCAGGTTTGACATGTTGAATCAAGTCGGAGAGCTGTGGTACGAGGGAAATTTTCTTCTTGGTGCAAATAACAAGCCATATAAGCAGACAACGGCATTAAAATACTCAGTAAAAAACCGCATTTTACGGAACAGATTATTGAAATACCGAGGGGTCAAAATTAAACATGGCGCATGATGTGAATTTATCAACATGCATGTACTGATACATTGCCTCTAGCTAAAATAATGCTACTGCTATGAATGACTATTCCTCGAATAGTAATTTACATGAAGCAAATTACAAGGGTTGAACAAAGCCGTAGTTAGTGTCCAAAATGGAAAACGGCATAGACAAATTACGTCTGTTAAAATTCTCGCTATAAGAAAAGTTTTACTACCCGTTGTTGTTATTAGCCTTATAATAAGAACTTCAAACGAGTGGAAATCCGACTGATTACTCTGTCTTTCTGCAGGCCATTTATATTCCTCTTTAGGCCAAGCTTTTACGGCATGAAGACATATCTCGTCAGGACACACCATTTGCGCATGTGTGATTGAAATTTTGGCGCCCCTAGTTTTTTCTCCGTGTCGCCGATTAGGCTCTGGGAACGAGAATGCATCTCTTTTTGGCACGCGGGCCTCTTTTTAGGCGGGCCGAGACTACCTCCTGAGGTGGTCTCGGCCCGCCTAAATTTTTGGGCACGCGTGCCAACAATTTTGCATTTACACGGCAAAATTCAAGCGGGCCGTGCCCTAAACTATCGGCCCGCGTGCCAAAATTTAGGAGTGCCGGACCCAAAATGAATGTCGTGTAAATGGGGCTTCAGTCGCACGTAAAGCACGATTCATTGAACAAAAAACAGGTGATCATGAATTTGGTGAACTTCCACAATACTGTATATATTTAAAAGCAACACCCCTACCAAAATTTGTCTTTATGGATTTATTCATCGCCATATATGCATCTCTCGCGACCGTCACTGAAACTAATACAAATACCGTATGACACAAAATTTAGACCCCTTGTGGTCTGACGTCTCGAAAGCGTCCACCCCACCTCCCTTAAGTGAACACTATGTTCCAGAAAGTTTGACTGTAGTTTACTTAAAATACATATTACAATATTATAACTTACTTCTACCCATGCCAAACTAATTGATTATTTCTTCCAACAGCGAGATTTTCGGAGAAGGCTCCTAAACAAAGTCTTATTGTTGACACATCTGGGATTATAAACTGTAGTGCTGAGGGAACGCCAAGCCCACTGATTAGTTGGAACAAACAAGATGGAGTACTGATGTACAAGCCAAAGGGCAGATTCAGACAATTTTCTAATGGGAGTTTGCATGTTGATCCAGTTCACCCCGGAGACAATGGAACATATATCTGTACAATGAAACAATATAAAGGAACTGACAGGGTCACAAGCACGCCTCAAACCATAAAAGTTTCTGTTATAAGTGAGTAAAAATGTATTTAAATAATCCATATTAATCTAAACATGTTGACTAACATCCACGAAGAGTAGCATTTAGAAGGCATTAATCCAGAATGTACCTCGAACATATATTTACTAAGTTACTATTGGTAATCACATGATTTGGAGTGCAATTTGGAATAAACGACCACGAGTAAATTTTTCAATTTGTGGTCTTTGCGAGCGCTTATTTCAGCAAATTAACTCCAGACGTCTTTAATAGAATGATTGAACCTATCATCTTTAAGTTACCAGTTCATAGCTAGGCTGTCTGTTTCGTCCTTCTTCAAGTTTCGCTTTGGATAACTAACATGTAAGTTTATTTCTCAACGACAATATTGTTTGCATGTCGTCCGCGCCGGTATATTTAAGATTTTGTTCTTGCGGCTTTTGTGTTTATCCCACCTCCTCTAAACTTTGTTGATAATCAGTTGTTTCTGTACTTTGCATTGTTTTCCTTTCTTTGCATTATTATTCTGCTTTATAGTTCGAATCTTGTCACACTTTTTTTGGCAGTATCATTTAGCTGCTGTAACTGTCAATCATTTTTAATTGCAACTTTTTGAACTTTTTGCACTTATAACTACCTATTCAAATTTCTACACTCATTTGGAATAAATTTACATGCTCTTAGCCAATCAGAATGCAGAAATTGTTGTATGTATATTATTAAATACTTAATAATAACATTTTATTTTTTGAAATGGGAAATTAATTATTTTATTTGAGTACATGTAGAAGTTTTCATTGATCTTTTAGAAAATAGAAAACTGGTTGGTTTGGGAAAGCTATATTTAGGAAATGTGTCTTGATCTTTTAATCCCGTCAGTTACATTTGTGATTATTTTGTTGTAGTTCCTCCAAATGTTCAGTTGTTGGGACCAAACAAGCCCATACGAGAAGGAGACAGTGTCAACCTGACATGTAAAATTAACAAAGGTTTTCCTAAACCACAAATATCCTGGTCTAAAGATGGCACAGAGCGTAAAGAAAAGAGTACAACTTTGATCTTAACAGGGGTAAAAGATGAAGACGAGGGAATGTACACCTGTAAAGCAGAAAATGCCGGTGGTGCTTTCAGACACAGCTATAGCAAATATGTTACTGTTGATGGTAAGTTGATATATTACAAATCTTATAATACGTGAAATGCTGGTAAAAGATTTCAAAGAGAAAGACATATTTGCACATTACAACATCTTTACAGCCCCTGTGCTTGGATTGATCGGTACTCCCATTATCTATCAGTTAATGCTAAAATAATGGTATCAAACAGATGCCTAATCATTGGTAAACAAGTTACGATGTATGATCATCTTCTCGACATAAAAGGCTACCTGATAGCAACAATTAAGAGGCAGTCTCTGTAAAAGCGGTCCACTGCATTTCGGGTCGGAAAAAAGTTTCCCCTCAAACTTTGCCCAGTAAACTATCTTGGGTCATAAGTAAATGCAACGACTTTAGTTTTTGGAAATACGCGTACGTTAAAATATTTGTTTAGAGCTCACAACAATCCAAGCGGCAAAAGGCCTAACAGTTTGAGCCTGGAAAGAATCGAAAATTGCCTAAGTTGACGAGCTCGCTTCTCGAAAAGCACCGAACGCAACAAAAAATCATTATTATTTCTAGGTTAAGTGGTCCTTCAAAGGTGTGAAACGTATGTTAGTTTTGGTATGTTTCGATTTACAGGTTTGTGAAAATTATCGTATTAGCACACGTTTAATCGCTTTTTTGAAACATGCGAAAGTACCCTATCTTCGCTGGCCTTTATTTCACAGGTCCAGACCAGGTCATGCTAAATTCTTACTGAATTCTACTAAGCAGAGGTTAGGAAGCCTAGAAATATAAAAATACCTTGCGCTTTTTATCTTCCTTTCCCACAGCGACTTCGAACTTTTGGTGGTTCTGTGAATATGAACCCGCATTATGCAAAAAATCGAGGTCGCTGAGCAAATTCAGATTGTTTTTAAATGAAAACGTTCTTAATTGTTAGATTTCACCATTCTAAGTCGAAAATACAGAAAAGCACGCACAAATAAAACTTTTAAACGGGTTAAATGGCTAAAACTGGGAAATTATTCAGTTCCGTTGTTTGGATGGCGATGGAAGGACCACTTAACCTAGAAATAATAATGATTTTTTTGTTGCGTTCGGTGCTTTTCTAGAAGTGAGCTCGTCAACTTAGGCAGTTTTCGATTCTTTCCAGGCTCAAATTTAGGCCTTTTGCCGCTTGGATTGTTGTGAGCTCTAAAACATATATTTTAACCTATTTCCAAAAACTAAAGTCGTTGCATTTACTTATGAGAGACTGCCTCTTAAGTGCTTTTAACTAAAATCAAGCTCATGCATGGTGACCCCATTTGTTTTTATTTTTGAAAAATGATTAGCATTTTGAAACACTTTAAGAGATTCTTTAGAGGAGTTTTAGAGCCACCATAAATTTTCAAAACATTTTAAATTCACGAGTCATAATTGTCGTAACGAGCAAGGTGGACAAAGTAAACATGTAACCATACATTGTATATGTTGTGGTTTAAATTTATATTTGGTTTAATTTTTTTTTCAAACTCGTCAGTTTGATTTTTAATTTCCTTTGTCTCATATTCATTATCATAATCTGCACACTAAGGGAAATTAAATCACATCATGTATGTATTTATATGAGTGGAAGACATCCATTCCAATTCTGTTGTATGTTTTGTGGCTATATTTTGAAGTTATGGTTAGTTTTCAACATACAACGAAATATCCTACGAGTGCTTTTCTCAGTATACACACGAGTCCTATGTGATTGTCTGTTTACAAAGAAAAATAGGATATTCAAATCATACCACGGATAAATTTTGCATATAGCTAGCTTTCTTTCAGCTGTATGTTTTAATTGAAAATATAACTTTGAAATTGGCCAAAAATTTCCAACTTTTCCTCTAAGATTTCCAACTACTTTCTGAAGACTTCCAAAAATTGACCAAACATCATTCGATTGTTTCTATTAATTTGCTACAAACAATTTTCCAAAGATATTTCCAAAGATTTCCGAGGATTTTCTATCCAAAGATGTTTTGACCATACCCTAAGTACATTTTATTTCAAAATCGATCATTTATTCAATTTACCGTAACAGTCTATGAATTTATGGAAAATTATGAACGCCAGGAAACCAAAGTGGAATACAACCCGTAGGATGCTGCTGAATATTGCAATGGCTTTTCAGCTTTGCAGGTAAAGACTGAAGTGTACGTATTGGAAACAACAGATTCACTCTTAGGCCCAGATCAGACGCCGTACTTCACATGAGCCGAATCGAATTCGATGAATTAAGTTCATGTGTAGTAAGGCGTCTGAATCAATTCGGAACTGCTGAATGAATTCGGATCGGCTCACCCGCTCAGCCGTTCTTCCCGCCTGGCTCAGCCGGGAACAACGGCTGTGGACCGGCTTTGATTCAGACGCCGAACTTCACATGAGCCGAAACAAATGCATGAATTATTATATATTATGTATTTTTCAATATAACAGCAATTTTCCCCTATTAAATTAAGTTCGGCTGAATTAAGCTCGGCGTCTGAATCAATTCAGTCGGTGTAAATTAATTTGGGTCGGCCTAAATTCGAATTCGATTCGGCTCATGTGAAGTACGGCGTCTGAACTGGGCCTTACTTTCTTCTTTTTAAGTTCCACCTAAAGTGAATCCTGAACTCAGGAATCGTTCTGTTGAATTGAACTCCACGTTGACAATGACATGCTTTGTGAGAGGTGCTCCACTACCAAAAGTCAACTGGACTAAGAATGGAGTGGGTCTTGGTAACAACAATAACACATTCACTATTGAGCATGTGACATTCAAGCACGCAGGCTTGTATGGGTGTGCAGCTGTAAACCGGGTGGGAAAAACTCACACCACGTTTTGGATTAACATAACAGGTAAGGCACATGGTATACACAAAATACACTCAGTAACACTGATGTAGAAACAATTGATTTTTAAAGTTGTATTATATAAGAGTATTATGGCACGCAGAACATTTTTACATGATTTGCAAATTAACACAAATTAAAGAAGCATAATGATACCCAAAGGTACTGAAAAAAATAAAAATGGTACAATTTATTTTGAGTTAATGAAAGTAATGAATGCCATTAATTTTGTTAGATTTTAAGTTTGGCTATCGATCATTTAATTAATTAATGATTTTATCTTTTTCATTGGCCTATAAGAACCTTAGTTGAAAAGAGTATTTTTGGTAAAGTCTCTCCTCAGGTTTATGTGTCTCCGAGAAACCAATCTGTTCCGGAAGGCTACCCAACCAACTTTACTTGCAAAGCCACCGGTATTCCAAAGCCGACATTGTCCTGGAATTTTAATGATGGGGACCTCCCATCGGGTGTCAGTCAAAGCGATACTAAGGAAGGATCATTCCTGGAGTTGTTAAACACAACTAAAAGTATGGAAGGGACATACAAGTGTACAGCGAAAAACAAAGCGAATGCGACAACTTCCTCTGCAATTCTTCGTGTTTTTGGTAAGTTAAGAAATAATTAATAGTTGGAATAACAATCCGCATCTTGCAGCTGAGCAATAATATTGTGCTTAATTAACATGCAATATGTCACAGAAACGCATGGCTAGAAAACCATATATTAAACAAAAGCACAGGACTGTATCAGAGAGCTGCAATGAATTAAAAAGCAGCTTGATCATTAGACAATGGAGCTCGTTTCAGCACAACACAACACATTGAAGTTATTCAGCCCAAAAGTATGCTGTCTAAGGCGCCTGGGCGTCTAAGTCATTTCTTCACCTATAACATGTCCTTTCGATCTCTTGTGAAATGCTACAGCTTCGAAAACCATTTGTTTTGAAGAATGAGGGATTGGGCCTGGCATATAACTCCCAACTGATATAAAAAATAGCGTTCGATACCATTATGGGCTGTTCTACTTGTTGACGTTTTGGACATCGATGTGAATCTGAAGTTGGCTCGTTTGTACCAATGTTAAATAGTGTATATTTGTATTATATTCATGCTAAATCATGTACATGTATATTTCCAAACGGGTAACTGATGAACTTTACCTTGTGAATTTACCTTTCCCCCTGTTGGCTCATTTTTTCCGGCACGACAGGTTATTGAGCCCGCAGGGGGCATGGAATGCACTCATATATAAAGGTGACTCACCCCATCGCTTAAATTTTGTATCCAAATACATTCCCCGGAGACAAGCCAAACTGTTAGGCTGGGCCCCGATCGCGACATTATGGCTTGGGCTCCTAACTTTTCTCCAGCGAGATTTTCTTAGGCAACAGCCTTGATCTATACCTATATAATATATCGCATAATAATTGGTGTTATATATGTGACTCTGGTACGTGTAAATTGCTGTTATTATCACAAAATGCAACGGTTGTGCATCATCATCATCGTCATTAGCAGCATAAGCATTGCCATCATCATCAGGACTTTAATATTTGTTTATAGAAAGTAATGGCAGTTGATATTCTAAAACTCTTGGCTGTTGATTCATTGTTGGATTATCTTAACAGAAAACCCCACTGCTAAAATTAGTCCAAATCCATATCCAACACTTACGGTAGGAGATGAGCTCAGATTAACATGCAAAGTCAATGAAGCAACACTGGAGATCAAATGGAAGAAAAATAGTGACCCAATAAGCCACAGAGCACGCATTGATACACGAGTAGATGAAAAATGGAGCAATTTTTTTATTGAGGAAGTTGTGGGAGGGGATAGTGGTAAATATTCTTGCGAAGCACGTAACAAACCAGGCATTGTGGCCCACTCTACTGTGAAGATCGATGTCAAGGGTAAGAATACTTTTCTGTAGTATACGTAGTGGTCTGTACGTGGTCTGTCTGTACGTATACGTGTACGTAGTGGTCAATTATTGATCTTGTCTACATCTATTTCAATAAACTTGTCGGAAAGAAATGTTAATAATCCTACGTGACTAGACCGACAGGTACAATGGGATCGATATAACATTATTGTTGACGTTACATTTATATTGTGAGCAGGCTTTAGCCAAACTTTAAGCTCTGGCCAAACGGAGACGCAAGTAGACGCAAGTTGAACTTGCGTACAGACTTGCGTTGGTGGCCAAACGGAGTCGCAAGTTTATCGCAAGTGTACGCAAGTTGCGAAAAAGAAAGCCATTTGAATGCTCCAACGCGCTGCAATTCAGTACTAGAAGTAAACAAAAAAAACTTGCGTTGACTTGCGTTGGGTGGCCAAACGGTGAAAAACTTGCGTCTACTTGCGCTCAAATTTGATCTCAATCAAAGTGAACGCAAGTCGTCGCAAGTCAACGCAAGTCGTGGCCAAACGGAGACGCAAGTGGAAACAAGTTGGAAACTTGCGTCTACTTGCAATTGCGTCTCCGTTTGGCCAGGGCTTAATTAGTATAATTTTTCAAAACAGTGAAAAAATATCAAGGCAAAGGAAATACATCACGTGTAAAATAAATGATATGCAAAATTCTAATGAATATAACGAAGTAGCACATATTGATACGATGTTTTTCTACTCAGATTCTAATGCCAGGCCGGCTGTTGAGTGGTATTACATTGTTGGACCCATGTCTGCTTGCATTGTCATATTTTTGGTTGGTTGGTACATTCGTAAACGTCAAAGGGCAGGTAAAAAAAGAACAACAACAACAACAACAACAACTGAATAAAATATTTAAATAATATAATTCACGGAATATATGTCGATTTAGTTCAGCTTATCAGATAATTTTATTTAGCCAATTTTGGGGTTTATAAGGTGCATTCATAAAATCATAACCAATTCAGCTTCGCGCTCATTCTTGTCCCCGCCCTTTGCGTCTCTTTATAGCCGGCGAGGCCTAGGCACGAGAAACGAAGAGCTCTGGGGACACAGGAAATTCGAATTTTTTGAATGGCTATTTGAAAACAAAGAAGATTATGGCCAAAAGCGGCGTGGAATATCTGCAGTTGGTTTAACCAACCGGTTAAGAACTTATAGTATAATAACATTATATAGATGTTATTGAACTAGCGTGAGGTCCGTATTGGAAAAATATTGGTCGAGTTTTTTTTTTGCAAGTTTATGGACCGAGCCGAAGGCGATGTCCATAAACTTGCAAAAAAAAGAACTCGACCAATATTTCCCAATACGGGCCGAACAAGCTAGTTCAATAAAGTTGTTATTATAATGGCTTTTTAAAAAAATTGTTGATAAATTAATGCAACCATTCTCGGCTAACGCGCGCGCGCGCCAAAGCTAAGCATATTCTTGCATTTTTCAGGCCACTTTACGAAATGTTTAGCCAGACATAAGGAAAAATGTTTCTACTTAATAGAAAACAGTTTTCCTTTGTTCAATGTTTCATAAAAGGAATTCGGCGAAATGAGTTCGTTAGCGGTCCATCTTAGCGGTCCGTATTGCAAAATTCGGACCGCTCAGGGAACCAATCAGAATGCTTCCTTTTCGTCGTGGACCAGTTTGCGATATATTAAAGTATAATAAGCTTAACGTGTCAATGGCTCACTATATTACTGATTTAATTGCAAACTGATTCAAAACATTCAGACATCCTTGCTTGTACCGATACCTTAGGAATCGCCCAGCGACGTTATATATTACGAACCATAGAACAATTACCAGCCATCAAGTCAGTCCATCGTCAGTATCTCTGAAGCCACGAATCGGAAGTATAAAAGTATTCAATTCCCAAAACCTGAAAACCCGTAGGAAATATTGATAATGTATTTCTTTAACACGGCAATGTGCCTCTTTGCTCCACGCGGGCGATACATTTTGGATATCGAAGAAAGCATACGGACTTTTCAGTTAGCGTCGGACAGTCCCACACAGTAGCATGTCACTTGAAGACGACTACATTAAGACCGGAAGTCCTAGAATCTACGACTGGAAAATCCTTTGTCTCCAGCGGCCTTTCGATTCTCGTACCTAGGCCCCTCCGTCTAAGAGACGCGAAAGGGGTGTGGGGACGAGAATGCTTCACACTAGTACTTTACTGAACAGTCAGTTATTAACACTTGAGTAGCTCTTAATGTTATGCATGTTTACATCAGACTAGCTAATTTCACTTTCGGAGTCCAAACTTTTACCATGAACGAAGTCCCAAAGCTTCAAAGATGAAAAGAATAACCGTGTATAAGCAGTCAGAACAGTATGCACCATGCATCCTCGGAGACCCAGGGGCAGTTAGTCGGGTGCGAAGAAAGTTAATCGGCAAAAGTCGGAGCGGCGAAAGTTCGAAGTAGCTGTGAAATAGCCCCTGGGTATCGACTTTTATCGGACCACTTCCAGAAACATTTGCATACACGGTCTCTGATTGGGCAGAAAATTTCAGGCATTGTATTTTTTTCTGCCCAATCGACATAAGTTGTAGCTTACATTATTAATGAATTCAAAACACCTTGTATTTTAACATTACATATAACACCTGACTTTTTTTTTTTGTCTGTTTGTATGTTTCGTGTCATTCATTGCAGCCATGCCCAAATTGTAAGTAAATCAAATACTTGTTATTTTGAAACTTTACTGCGCTTTTCAAAACATGCCAACTCTGATCAATCACTGTTTCGGTTCAAAAGGTCACATCGATGGACTATGATTGGTAGATTACGATCCATACTGACGGTTTTTTTAGGGTCCGTTGGTTGTTGTCGTAATTATGATTGACGGCAGCCAGCAAAAATGTAATCATTAGTTGGGTTTTAAACGACGGAGTTAGCGTGTTATAGAAAGGCACAGTAAAAACGTTTCAACTACTTTTGCCTACACCATGGCTAATAATAGAGTATAGTCTCAGTAATTTTTTAGCGAAAATAATTTCCAAATCACTTAGTTTTTTTCCAAGGTAAAGTCTGCGCTCTGGCAAAATTGGCAAATACACCACTGGCGCGTATCCCGGTTTCAGTAGCATGAAGGGTCTTATTAGGTGTATTATTGCTACTCCCCTTAGATGGGATGCTAGTCCATCGCAGGTTACCCCAGTATATTATCAGGTTGTCCTAACAGTTTGCAGATACCTATTTATATTCCTGGTGGATAGAGGCACAACAAGCCAATACGAGTGAAGTATGTTACACAAGAACATAACACAATGACCCCGGCCAGCTCTCGAACCCACGCCTCTCTTTTCAAGGGTAAGCAGATATGGGAGCGGAAAAGCCGAATTTGTTTTGTGGTCACAAAACTACATGTATAATAATGACTTACTGCAGTTACAATAAGGATTTAAAACAGAGTTAAATTGTTTAGCCCTAGTAAAGAGCAAGACATTGAGATGGAGCTGCTCAATGTAGAAGTGGATGAATGGGAGATTGCATTTGACCGTATACTACTTCAAGAGGTCATTGGCAGAGGGGCATTTGGAGCAGTCTGGAGAGCACTGTTGAGTCAACCAGATGGAAAACCTGGAAATTGCACAGTTGCTGCGAAATGTTTTACACGTAAGATCCTCTGAATCATATTTTAAATTACTTGTGAATATTCGGATACAATCAGATAACAGTTATAATTTTCGATAGTAGCTACAGTGAAACCTCCATTAGGGAACACGCTCCGGACACGGAAAAGAGTCCCTTAGTAGAGGTGATAGATTTCAAAGATTATATGAGCGTTAATTTTGCGGGGACAAAAGTTTTGTGTCCCCTTAAAGGGGGAGTCCCCTTAATGGCGGTGTCCCAAAGTAGAGGTTCCACTGTACTATTTATTTCACTTACTATTCCGCTCTTACGTTGTAGCCACTTCTGGAGAAGATGGAAGAAAATCTCTGACGAGAGAAATTGAGCTTGGAAAACTTCTTGGAGAAAATCCTCAGCCAAACATTGTTAAGTTTATTGGTTGTGTTACAACCCGAAGTGAGTAGTTGCATTATTTGCTTTTGGTAAATGTTTGTTTGAATATCTAAAGGCCATATTTATGTCGAAGTTAGGTCTATATTCTGCCCTCTATGGATAATAAGGTCACCGAGAGCTGTAAGCTTTTCTTCCAACAAGTAAACATGCAAACGAAATATTTCTTAAAAGTATCTTGGTTTCCTTTGTATCTTTGTTAGAAGATATTTAAAGCAATTAACTATGATGAAAAACTCTTGGATTTTTTGTTGGAACAAGGTTTTGAATTTAGTCGGTTTTATCTCCGGTATTAGATTGGTAGTAACATAATAAACAGTCTGCATAAATTAAATAGTTGTACAGTTATTGGGATTACGATAAAAATATGTAAAAAAAACGTTATACGGCTAAAAAAGAAACACAATTGTTGCAATACTTCGCACACATCGATAACTAACGAGGCGGACAATATAGGACAATATATCATTCTTGATTTTTCTTATAATTTTATGTATCTTACTTCTTACATTTTGACCTCGTGCCCTTCGTCATTCATTTTATCACTTTAAAACCGCAGTCAGGTAGTCAATTGCTTGGTAAGTCTTAAACTTTCTTAGCCAGATAATGTTTTATGTATTTTTTAAAATCCAATTACCAAAACTATAAACAAACATCAATTAGCATTTTCAAAGCAAACTCAGTTTGAGAGAACTTGGTATGTCTTATTCATTGAAAGACGGAGTACAAGCTCAGTAGACAGGTAGATGATACTCGATCCTTTTCTGTTTCCAGTTCATCCGATACTGGTCATGGAATACTTGGCATGCGGTGACTTGCTGGTTATCTGAGAAAAGCCGAGGAATTCACGATAAGTATCATCTCGGACAGGGGAGTGTTCAAAAGCTGGAAACATATGACCTTGTGTTGTTTGCCAAACAAATCGCTGCTGGCATGGTGTACCTTGGATCAAGAGGGGTTAGTGAACATGTCCCAAAAATTACACTACGACAAAATTCCTTCAAAAACTCCAACTTTCCAAATTCAATCCGAATTCTTCATGTGGGTCACTGCGGATGTTTTACTTACACATTGTTTTAGCTTACCGTGTGGCATGACATTTTCACGGGAGTTTAATTTCGCGGATTGCCGATTTTTTGAGATTCGCGGGAACAAATTTTCGCGAATTTGGATTTCAGACTTAAGCGCTGTGTACAAATTATTTTTTCGCGGAAATCGGGCAAGTTCCTGTCCGGTATTTCATGTACGGTTCTTATATACAACTAGGGGCATTTTTATAAACTGAACAGTTTACCATGTCTGACCTAGAGTTGTTATCAAATAAACACAGAGGCCGCAGAGACTGTTCGTTATATATGTTGAAATTGTAAAGAAGAAGATCGTAATATTGTTTGCAGTCGATTTCATTTAAATTCAGTAATCTAAATACATGGAGTAAATTTTCGCGCATTATTTTTTCTTATTAGGTGATTATTTTAACCCTATTCTGCCTGGGGGGGGGGGGGGGGGGGGGGGGGGGGGGGGGGCAGAAAGTGCCCGCGCTGAATTCACAATTTATCGTACTTAAAGAACATTCAAGCAATCATAGCCAAACTTTATGACTTTTCTTGAAAATTTATCTGGGAACATTTTGGTGCCAATTTTTGGATCACGTGACTTGATGTTTCCATGGCAACCAAGTTTTGACAGGCCGTTTTAGCCAAAATTTAGTATTTCATGAGAATTTTCGCTTTTTACGAAGAGTTTCTTCCAAAATCTTTGCAATTTTTGCATCCTTATATTGTTTTCGATTTTTTCAAATCAATTTGGTGATTTTCTGACATTTCTGAACAATTGAAAAAATCCAAGATGGCGGATCCAAGATGGCGGACAGGTTTTAAAGTATGACGTTATTTCGGCGTGATATTATATCATAATTGATTCGTAATTGCCACTAAATAAACATGTTTGAATGCGTTTACTCACCACATGAAGTTTCATTTTTATAGCACAAATACTTTTCGAGATACAGATCGTTTTACCCAAATTTGTTGATTTTTTAGCTTAATTTTCAATTTTCATAAAATTTTTGCTTTTTACGATGAAATCCTTCCAAAATCTTTGCCGGATTTTTTCAAAGCAAATTTGGAGATTTTCTGACATTTCTGAACAATTTAGAAATCCAAGATTTAGGATCCAAGATGGCGGATTTTTTTAACGTATGGCGTCATTATGGCGTGTATGACGTCATAATTGACACGTGACTGCCACTAAAATAAAGATTTTCGGATGCTTTACACACCATGTAAGTTTCATTTTCATAGCGTCAATACTTTTCGAGATACATAGGGGGGGGGGGGGGTGGCACTATCTGGCCCCCCCCTCCCCCCCCCCCCCAGGCTCAGGAAACGAAAAAAAAAGCCCAGGCAGAATAGGGTTAAAATAAGATCCCGCGAAAATTTCATGCCACACGGTATTTTCATTCAAGGAATTCAGTGTATATAATATACGTATAACAATGTCGAACGGCAATAAAGTAGAACCGTGCCTTATGACCACTTCTTAAGGTAGTACAAACTGGCTAAAATGCTCCGAAAAGGACCCTTTTTGAGAACTGTTTCAAATCCATTTCAAACTCCATAGAAGAAGTTGTTAAGTCATTTTTATCAGAGAAACAGATTCTGAAATCGACATTTTCATTTTCGTAACGGGAATGTGTGAAATTGATTACCTCGCAAGCGGTGTAAAAATCAGTTTTTTCTAATTTTTAGGGTTATGCTTTAATTAGTAGTTATAATTTTTGTTTTATAAACAGTTATGAAGAAAATACATGAAATATGAGTTAGCCGCAGTGAAACAGCATAATTCTGTGTTAATTATTAACAGGCATTAAAATCAAGGACATGACTCCCTTAATTTTATTCAAATTGAATGTTTTTTTGCGGCTAAATGCAGGAAGATTACTTAACATGTGGACAAAAGCTGTTCCAAATTTCGTCAGCATTGAGTTTTTCCTAGCGGCAATTTGTTAAATTTTATCACATGTAAGTCAAAAAGACGCCGAATTCGACGAATTCAGCCGGTTTTTCATCGCGATTTTCTCGGCAAATTGATCCGCCATCTTGAGCCTTGCCACCAGCCTGATCAACATGAGCACACACGAAAAATAATCTGGAATGTTGTGCGAGACTCCCCGTGAACAAAAATACCAGAGCGCATGTCCTTAGCTTCCACCGTTCGATACTTACGTCTGCAAATCCAAGATGGCGTCTTAAAATGGCGCCCCAGACAACGAAATTCAATCTCCGCTTTCTCCAAAACCCGCAAACGGTGGACTCTTATCTTTTGGAATTGATCATAATAATGTTTCATCTACCAGCTGGCTGTAAACGAAGGCAACTTTATATTTCACGACTCACCCAATTGTACTACCTTAATCCGACCATTCATCTCGTTATAGAGCCCTGTTAGTCATAATCGGAATGTTCTTATTTATGTGACCACCCTGTTACCAGATTTTGGTGGCCCGTTGGTGGTCGAATTAACGGCCGGTCCATTTTGTACTGTGTGGTGATATGTGTATACAAATAAAAACAGACAATGTGAACTGCTGTGGAAAGATAATGAGATAACTGTTTACTGTTGTATATCTTCTGGAGTTTTATTTGCAATGTGTCCTTTTTCTGGATAAAGTTAAGATATATGTTCCTTTAAACACATCAAACAGCCCTCCCAAAAAAATAACAAATGATGGCCAGCGAAAGGATGTCAACTTTCTGTAACATGACAGATATATTCACCGTGGATATTAATTTTGGTTTGTTTGTTTTTCAAAAAAGTCATAATAACTACATACATGTAATTGAGATCATATTCAAAATGCGAACGTATTTTTGCAGATAATACATCGTGACTTGGGCAGCTCGAAACGTTCTTCTTGATGACAACTATGTTTGCAAGGTGACGGACTTTGGACTGGCTCATCAAGATTTCAAGTATGGACATGGAAATGGCAAAAAAGGTTTAAACCAGTCATATTACTTGTGTTGCTATTGCTTAGATGATGTTTTTTTCACCCAGAACCTATAAGATAGGTACGACGAATTGTCCGGAATTGTCTAGATGATGGACTAGCCGTTTGGGCTACTTTTTAGTACCTTCGTTCTGGAGTTAACCGTAAACTTTTACGGTAGTGCTTGCTGCATTTTAGTTCACCTGGCGGACCGCGCTCGGCTCGTAGATTTTCTTTTCACCGTTTTACAGTGTACATATTAGTGCCACTCTACAATAATTTTTATCGTTTCTTGACGTGTTTCCAGGTAGTACCGTGTTTAATTCCGAATTGGAGTCATGTGATGGGGTGGGCGCCCCCCCCCACCCCCCCCCATGGGAACCTCGTGTCCCGTTTCGCGCCCCTCTCTTTGGAAGTTTTTAATTTGTTTGTAGTTTTATTTTATTTATAACTTACTTGTGGTGCCAATAAAATTTACAAAATGTATATATTCAACAATCCTTTCAACCAAAATTAACAAAAACTGGATCTCTTTCAATAAACAGGAAAAAACCGCCAACCAACGCAACCAACTGAAAATGGTTATCCAAATAGAATAAAAGCCTAACAATTATTAGCCATTTCAACGAAACACGGTTGCAAAGTGTTCTATTGGGATACTTCAACCAAATCAACCAAATCTGGTTGCGGTCGAAACGGTAGTCCTATTTAAAATAGAGCAAAATTTCTAAATGTAAAATGTAATTATGAAACAAAGATCGCCCTATACTGAAAAGATAAATGTGTTGTGATGGATATTTATATCAATTCATATTGAATCTTTTATTGAATTCATCAATAGCTGCTGCTTAGAGTTAACGAAAATAAACAATGTATGCAGGTTATTGTACTGAATATTTAACCCAAAACTCAATCGTATCAATGGTAACTAAAATTACAAAAATCTTCTTTATTGTGACATTTTAAAATTGAATTTACTTCTTACCATAATATACATTGTGTAGATGGTAATAATTGATTCTGGAAAAATATATGACAGCGCTAGTTCAATACTTTTGAGCCAAAAACTTGCGTGCTGATTGTTTTCACAGGGTTGCATGCCGATTTAATGGACTGCACCCGAGATTCTGTTGGGAAATGTTGCTGAACTTTCACCCAAAAGTGATGTGTATGTACATTGTACAAAATGCCATTTCTATGCCACAGTTTTTTTTATAATTTAAAGTCTTATTAAAATTAAATAAATTACAATTGCAAAGGTTATAAGTAATAAAGTAATAAGTCTAAACAAATAATTTTAAAACACTACACAACACAGAAGGAAGATAAAACTAAGAATTAGTGAAAAAAGAGTGTAACCAGGCGCGGATCCAGGAAAAAAAAAATTGACGCGTTTTACTAGAGTCTGAGGCATGTTCCCCAGCAAAAGTTTTTAGATTTTCACTCTTTAAAATGACATTGTCCGCGATTTTGAGTCATTTGGAAAATTTGACCGATTTCCGTAAAACGGTGGAAACCGGTCTGGATCCGCGCCTGGTAACTACATGTACATAGAACAAACCTATACTGCAGTTGATCTCGATATTCTCCAAACGAAAAATAAGACTCGCAACGACTACCAGTCCACAGCACGTTCTGGATAATTGCATAAAAAACAGGGGCACTTTTCTTTGAAGACATAGCGGTGCCGGGCAACAGACCAACAGTGCGAATCCTGTGTCAATCAAGCCGTTGCTAAGAATGACGTCAACCAAAACTTGTTTTCTCGGGAAAATTTTTCAAGTTTGCCAGCGCAGAGCTGTACGCGTGTAGGCTTCCAACACAGCTCTGGTAGATTTTTGGCTTATCTTTTCACGCCGCCAAGAAATATCTCGGCAGCGTAAAAAACAAGCGAAAAATCCGTCTGAGCTGCATTTGCAGGCTACAGCGAGAGTTTTTCGGATACGTGACCGTGAAGCAGTGCTTCTGGAACGGGAAGAAGAAGTAGATGAATCGTTAAGTTAATAAGTTCCCGTGGGACAATTCCCTTAGCAATATACTGCGCACACTCGGTTGCCTGGCCACCGCTATTTCGTACGACCAAGATATATTTATAACGCCAGTTTCTACCCCCCCCCCCCCCCCCCCTCCCTGCATAAAAACTAGTTTACCCTCTCGTCTCTTCTGGAATTAAAAGACACACAGTTATATGTCCTTTGTATTTAACTAGTATTAACCCCCTTACCTGTTCTTAAAAACTTGTATACATTTCCATCCGCATTGCTACTCACAGGTGGTCTTATGGAATCGTCCTGTATGAGATATTCACCATCGCGTAAGTTAAAAAAAAAATAGTAAGAAGCAGGATGCAGAAAGTTTGTCATGATTCTCTTGAAGCTCAGTAGAGCGTCTGACCGGTGTGCAGAAGGTCATAGATTCAACACTGTTTGGAGAACTCGATCAGAAAACTGTTTTTCCAAGAAGCTAATGTGCCACTGGTAACATCGACGTTATGACCGTGTTTACATATAGCCTACAAAAAAAACTGGCTATCCAATCATAGGCGCCGAAAAAAAAAAAATCATAGGGCGCCGTCAGGGGCGGGGGAGAACACTCTGCGACGCCTGGGACTTTTTTTGTTCCGAATCATCCAACAAAATATGACGTCACATCCGGTAAAAAGCGCCTCACAGAGTCGTTTTCGCGAACTATCGAAATCCAGTTTCGAGTAGGCATGATTTCTTCGTTTTTTGAACGTATGGTTTTGGTTGCATTTTATACTGTGGATATAAAGAAGTTGCAGAGATATTGCTTCGACTTATTCAGCAAAAATTTCGGCAAAAGAGAAAGGTTTAGTGTTGTTTTGAAGGCAAATAACACAACGCGAAGTGACGTGTCATGGCGGATATTAAACGTCTCAAAACAAGTGACGTTCCATCTTTTGCCTCTAGTAGTTCCTGATTCTGTGATAACATCGATTTCTATAGCCCACTCGATTTACAACATCATGGATGAAACATTGGTGGTCATAGTATGTAGTGTATACTCCGGGAAGGTAATTAACACTCGCCGTAAAGTGTTGGAAACCGATGTCGTTGCTCTTGGCCCGTGTGTGCTTACTTGAAGACACAAGAGAAATCTTATACTGAAGGTTGGTATTTTCTTTTCCTACATCTCCTTATTGTTTCCAGTAAGACACAATACATGTATATTCCGGCTTTGGGGTCATCAGTCGGTTTTGTTCCGTGAATTAATTTTAATTATCAAAGAAACAACCATTGAATCAGAAATAATTATTCGAATATGCATGTCATGTATAACTTCTAAATTATCTTAGCATCATGAACATTTGTAACTTATTTCTACTGCACAAAGTAGATCCTTAAGTTTAAAAAGTTGAATCATCAAATCCCTCAGGGTAGATATATTATGTAATTATGGCAAAACGGTCAGTATAAAATACAGACTGCAGATTGACAGCTGGATATAAATATGTAGATTAGGTATAAAATGCCCAGGGTGCATTTTATAATATAAGGGTTATGAAATCTGCCATGGGTTTCAAAAGTGTGTGGTGTATTGGCATGCAATCATAGTATTTGCCGTATACTGACGTGTAATCAAGGCAGTGGTTGGAGTAAGCTCACAATTCAACAGACTTGGCTTCTAGGCGTAGAATTTTGAAAGTTGGCGTTACCCAAGCAGGGGTCTCTATAGCCTGCTCGCAGGATACTTTGGTGTGGCATGCACATGGAATACACCTGCTGGTAAAATGCAAACTGCAAACTGGGTATAAAATGCCAGACTGACCAATAATTTATTGCAAACCTGTCTCTTTGTCTAATCAAAATGTGACATATTTCAAATTTGAACTTACCCAGTGTCGACATGCAATCACCTTTCCGAGTTCATAATGGTACTTTAAAAATGTCAACATTAAAATGCTATTATATTATTTTGTTCTGAATAAAATAATTTTAACAGTTTACTTTTGTTCCTTTACTAATTTATTATTAGTAGAGGAACAAATTAAAATGTTCTTTTAATCATGCAGAAGCCTGATCATACTTCTTATGATATCAAAATTAAGGGCCAGTTTGTACCAAAGTGAACATTTCATGGCCATAAACATTACGGGTCTAGCCTGCAAGCTACATGTATAGCTAAGCAGGCTCTCTTGTTTTATTAAGTTTTTTACAGGTCTTCCTCCATGATTGTTGATTATGTTGATGTTTTATGTGCATCAGTATAAGCAACTAGTATGCTAAATACTGCTGTTGTAAATACCAGAATGTCAATTTAAGTTGTGTGGATGAGACCGTTGCACAGTCAGCTCATTTTGATTGGTAGGACTGCTTACACTTAAAAATGCAAAGCGAAGCAATATTATTATCAGCACAGATGATTTTATTGTCGAATAAGTAGTATCTACAATTTACAATAAATTATTAGATCCATAATTAACCCATTTTGTTAACTGTTGATCATATGACTTAATTTTATTGTCCAATGTTTTTGGCACTCATTCATCCATTCACAACCATGCCCCTGGAATTTTTGGACGCAGGATTGTGGGGCAATTAGACAATACAATACTTTAATAAATTAGACCAATTTAAATGTGGTCATTGATATAATATAATATCAATAGAGGTTAATAGACTTTTCTTCATAAGCTGTCTTGTCAAGATCCCGAGGGGGTGGGGGGGGGGGGGGGGGTTGTACTCCCATATATGGCCTATACTGGGATGTGCCACCTAATTGGGTAAGTGTTTTTGACCTAGATTCATAAACAAGGTATGGGCTTTTGACTCAATGCTGTCATAGACAGGGCACATGGGTGCCCTTCAGTTACAAGGAATTATTTTCTCCAAAATTTTCTACAGGCCCGGCTGCCGTCTAACCTTGTGTCAGACAAAAACGATATCAATCATTGATCCTGGCCCGTAGGGAGGGGGGTGCGATGGGTGCGTCCGCACCCCCCACGGGCTGTGGAGGTCCACCTGTAGTGGACCAACGGTTCAAAAGAAAGTGAAATAGTAGTGCTTGCGCTCTAATTCGATAACAGTGGACAGGTGTAGTTTGAAAATGAAGTCTGAATCAAAACAATCGCAGCTTTGAACATGTTTACATATCATCTTCATCGACAGAGACAACATCAAGCGAGTCAGTTTCTTCATCCAAATATGCACTCCTTTGGCTTAAAAATGTCTTTAATCGAGGGTCAGCAATAATAATGTATTTTTAGTATTCTTTCCCAGAAATATTAATGTTTTTACATTCATTTTTGGCTGCCTGGTTTCATATCATACTGACTTCAAAACGCACGAAATGCAGTCTCGGACAACTAATTATCTTTCAAAATTTCCCAGGGAGACCCCCTAGTAGCTGACACCTCGTCCCCCATTCAAAATCCTGTCTATGGGCCTGATGTCAACAACAGTAGGGCGTGCAGCACTGTAACTCTTTTTCACTGATCTAAATCAAAAACATATACATTTTAACCAAAATATTATAAGTCTATGTTTTTTAAATAGAATTTTGCCAAACCAATTTCTAAAGGCTGTTGTGAGCTTTATACTCCAACCACTGCCTTGATTACACACCAGTATATATGCCAAAGATCGCATACCAATACACCACATACTTTTGAAACCCATGGCAGATTTCATGTACCCTTATACAAGTAAAATGCACCCTGGGCATTTTATACCTAATCTACATATTTTTATGCCCAGCCTGCAATCGACATTCAATCTGCAGCCTGTATTTTATACTAAGGGCCTGTTTACATGGAGGTGACCCGGGTACCCGGGTCACCCTCCTAGCCGGGCTAAAACATAGCCCGCCTTTACATGGGCGGGCTATTAGGGCGGGCTATCATATAGGCGAGCTATCTTTTTTTGGCGGGCTCTTGTTTTGGCGGGCTCATATTTTGGCGGACTATTTTTATTGCAACGGCGCGATTTATTTACGCTTAAAAGCACTACATAACAAACATGGCAGCAAGAAGAAAGGCTATAGCGGCGAGTTTGCTGTTTTTATTGCTTGTTCATCATTATCACGGGTTTTCAAGTCAACAGAGATAGCCCGCCTAGGAGGGTGACCCGGATTGACCGTTTACATGCAGAAAAGATAGCCCGCCTAGCCGGGTCACTTTGGCAAGCAGACAGGGTGACCCGGGTAGGCGGGTGACACTGTCTGTCATGTAAACACTTAAGTGTGCTTTGTAAAGAAATGTATGAAAAGTTGGCCCTCCCAGGGTAGCCCGGCTAGGAGGGTGACCCGGGTACCCGGGTCAACCTCCCTCCATGTAAACAGGCCCTAAGAGATTTTATGATTCAAAACTTTTTAAACTTTAATAAGGACCTACTTTGTACAGTAGAAGTAAGTAAATGGTTTAATTTAGAACACACATGACATTATTCGAATAATATTTCTGATTTCAATGGTTGTTTCTTTGATAATTAAAATTAATTCACGGAACAAAACCGACTGATGACCCCAAAGCCGGAATATACATGTATTGTGTCTTACTGGAAACAATAAGGAGATGTAGGAAAAGAAAATACCAACCTTCAGTATAAGATTTCTCTTGTGTCTTCAAGTAAGCACACACGGGCCAAGAGCAACGACATCGGTTTCCAACACTTTACGGCGAGTGTTAATTACCTTCCCGGAGTATACACTACATACTATGACCACCAATGTTTCATCCATGATGTTGTAATCGAGTGGGCTATAGAAATCGATGTTATCACAGAATTAGGAACTACTAGAGGCAAAAGATGGAAACGTCACTTGTTTTGAGACGTTTAATATCCGCCATGACACGTCACTTCGCGTTGTGTTATTTGCCTTCAAAACAACACTAAACCTTTCTCTTTTGCCGAAATTTTTGCTGAATAAGTCGAAGCAATATCTCTGCAACTTCTTTATATCCACAGTATAAAATGCAACCAACCATACGTTCAAAAAACGAAGAAATCATGCCTACTCGAAACTGGATTTCGATAGTTCGCGAAAACGACTCTGTGAGGCGCTTTTTACCGGATGTGACGTCATATTTTGTTGGATGATTCGGAACAAAAATTTCAGCAGTATTCGGCCCCCCCTGGGCGCCGTATATAACCTAAATTTTACATGAAGCTTTCCAAGATCCATAGCAAATCGCTTGAAGTAAAAAAAAAAAATGATGCTGGAGTTGAAGTCCTCGGGAACTTCCATGGCATGCTTGGATACGGTTAATTAATAATAATTAATAATAATAATTATTAATTAATCCCACGAACTAAATATCTCATAAAGCAAGCTCTATATATGAGGGATAGGTTGATGTGACTTTGGAATATTTACCTTTTACCCAATGGTCGTTTTAATACTCATTATGCGTCTCAGTATAAAGACAGGTATAAGACGAATTATGCTTCAAGACGAACTATCTACTTTAATTCGTCTAGAATTAAGAGACTAACTTGCTGATACATGCATGGATTTGCCTCCCAGACGGGCGTAAGACGGATAATACGTCAAGACGAACCATCTGCTTTTGTGGCTATTAAGAGGCTGTCTCTGTTAAAACCGACCAGTCGATTTTTCTTCGAAATTTGGATTTTTCTCATATGCTGGGATTTTGAAGCCTTTACCAAAGTAATCACTAAAATGAGTTTTATTTGATCAAAAATTCTAACTGGAGTTATTTATGATCGATCAAAGTTTGGGCCGGTTGGCACTAATTTCGGGCCCCCCGGAACTGCAAAAATGACGCATATTGCCGTCGCCGTGAAAAAATAAATATTCGTCCTAAAGATCCAATTCTTTTTTTAATCTATATATATATCATAGAAGTTTGTTCAGACTGTTGCAATTAGAATTCAATTGTGTTACTTCGGCGGTAAAAATTAGATTTTCTACCACACCTAAACGAGTTTTGAACGAAACACGAAAATAGCTCAACTTTGAGGGCAAATTTTAAAAATGTGGCACCTGTTTCAGACTGCTTAACTACATAAACAAAAACTAGAAATGACCGTTAATTCGAAACTAAAATAAAATTGTCAGCACACTACATTTGCAACACTAACAACTGTTTGAATTTTGGGAAATTCTGAAAATGTAAATAATTGGCATTTTTTTTTGGAGTCTTTAAGTTATGCAAATAACTTAGCGCGGATGGAGTCTGATTGCACGTTTAAGAGGCTGTCTCTGTTAAAACCGACCAGTCGATTTTTCTTCGAAATTTGGATTTTTCTCATATGCTGGGATTTTGAAGCCTTTACCAAAGTAATCACTAAAATGAGTTTTATTTGATCAAAAATTCTAACTGGAGTTATTTTATGATCGATCAAAGTTTGGGCCGGTTGGCATGCGTGACGAGCCCAAATAGCGTCTGCGTAGGAGGCTACTCTTAAACAACAAACTAAGAGCTCCGTGTATAGCATAATTCTTCTGGACGGAATATGCGTCTCTAGTAAAAAAGGCCGCCATTATGTAACTAACACACCTTTGTTAATTCCTTGATAGGAGGAATTCCATATCCGGATGGTCAGAAGGCAAAGTGGTTGCAGAAATCCAGAATGGATACCAAATGCCAAAGCCCGAACATATTGACGACACCTTGTAAGTATTAATTTTTAAGTTAAAATCACATGGACAATTACATTACAACTGACAAAACGTTAACTTTATTTGCAATATGGCTGAACTCCGCGGGAGGACGAAGGATTGTCCAACTTTCACTGCCTCAGTAGCTGATATTAATACATGAAAGATATTTTTATTCAACAATTACTTGGAAACCTTATTTAAAGGAAAAACAGATCACAAAAGATCGAAAGGTATAAAACAAAATCCTGCAATGGTTCAAACTTTCTAAAATTTCGTTAAAGCTTCAACCGAATTTTACAATTGCACCCACAAATCCTATAAGAAGTACTTACATTTGTAATTCCGCTAAATCTGTAGAGTGGAGAACATTTTCAGTAAAAAGGTATCGTTTTGACTTTGAGACAGTATGAGGTCAATCGAAATATCAAGCTCGTGTGACAATATTTTACGCCGACTCTTTTACGCTCTTTTAGGTTGAAGTTTAAGCGCTTTTAGCGCTTTCTGTAGATTTTTGGACGTCTCAATGGAAATTATGATGAACCGAACAAGGCTGAACAAGTTTGTTTTAAAACGAAGCAGAAAAAGGTGTATAAAGAGAGCGAGTAGTCAGGCTAATTGTTTAAACAGCAACTTTACTTGTTCTATGGCACAAAAACTATATTTTATGTAATTACATGTATGAGAGAACAAAACAGATTCGCGGATTTGCAGTAGACCACGACAAGTTTCTACTAATTAACAAATAGATTCTACTTGGCCGTGCGTCTGTTCAGTTATAGATCACAGATGACGTCAAAATGTGGTAAGAACACTGAAGTGGCCATACTTACCAGATTTTGATGTCTTCTGTGATCTATTTAACAAATATATTATAATTGGTCGTGCGTCTGCACTCTAATAGAGTACAGATGACGTCAAAACGTGACAAGAACAACTAAAGAGGTCCACGAGACGCAGTCGAGTGGGTCACTGTTGTTCTTGTCACGTTTTGACGTCTTCTGTACTCTATTAGAGTACAGACCCACGGTCAAATAGAATCTATTTGCTTTATATAATTTCGGAGACGATTCGCTTCGGATTTTACTTGAATGTACGCCAATACAAATTATGTCAACAGTTTAGGTCCTGCCTCCTCCACAGGCTTTTTGCGAGAGCGCGAAGCGCGAGGAAGCTGAGCGAGCGCGAAGTGCGAGGGAGCTTGGAACGAGCGCGAAGCGCGAGAGCCAGTGTATGCACCCAAGTAAAACTTTGTGACAAATAAACAGCTTAAAATAAACCACAGCTCAACTCAGCGAATGTTTCGAAAAACAGATATTTAGAAACTAAACTTTATCCCTTCCACACACTGCAATTCGCTTCACGGCGAACGATACTGATCCCGCTCTAATTTCTCGGATTCTGTCCACAATGAGCTAAAACTCCATCATATTTTCCTCCAAGTTCTAGCCAAGCTTGAACAGCCGATTTAAAATGTGTACTAATTTATCTATATTGAATTTTCTACGGAATATTTCCAGTAACTAACCCAGTTTGATGAAAAGTTTTCTCTGTTTTGACGGCGATGCGAATGATTTGTTGGAGCAGGGCGCCCGCGCGTGTTTGACCGCCATTCGTGACGTTATTCGTCCGTCTGTTAGTCTAATAGTCTAATAGATGACAGTTCTGAACCAATCACTACGCGAGTTTTACACAGCAAATTATATAAAACTGAACCGAGACCCACGGCCAATGTCTATTTCTATTTTCACTTGAATGTACGCTAAATAATCCGATAAAATGTATGTCAACAGCTTGGGCCACAGTGTTTTCATGCACCCAAATAACATTTTGTGAAAACTAACGGCTTAAAATAAACTACAACTCAACTCAGCGGATGTTTCGAAAAGCAAATATTGAAAACTAACCTCTATTCCTTCCTTATCTGAATCTGAATTATTTTTACTGCAAGTCGCTTCACGGCGAACGATAATCTCGCTCTAATTTATCAGATTATTTTCACAATGAGCTAAAAGTCCATCACGTTTGCTTCAAAGTCGGAATATTTCCAGTTGGTGAAAATATTTTTCTGTTTTGAGACGGCGATGCGAAGGATTCGTGTTGGAGTGGGGGCGCGCGTGTTTTCCCGCCATTCGTGACGTCATTTGTGCGTCTGTACTCAAATAGACGGAGAGGTCCAAAACCAGTCTCAGTACGAGTTTAAAACAGAAAATTGTATGAACGATAATAGAAAAACAAAATGAAACAAATATTTATAAATTCCAGAGTAAACATTTTGCTAATTTTGTATAACCATTATTGCAACGTGAAAGTATATTGGAAAGATCACCAAACTCTTCAACCATATTTTCTGTTCCCTAAAATGTCCCAATGTCTTTGCCAATTATTTGGCAAAGCTAGGGTTTAGATATAAACTCTTACGATTTATGTTTGGTTAATTACACAAAGTAGTTTAGAACTGATTAAACGTGTCTATTTTTAGGTATGATATAATGACACGATGCTGGAATGTCAGTCCTGACTTCCGTCCCCCTTTTGAAAACCTGCGAAAAAGAATGGATACTTACCTCCGTGAAGAGGTTTGTAATAATGAGTCAAATAATAATCCAGGTCTGATGCGACTGAAATTCTTCAGACCTCTTTAGGTCCTTTAGCTTAGTATACCTCAGTGTTTTCTATTTCGGATGCACTGTTCAATTGGGCCTGTTTAGAGTCGTCGTTTGTTTACTCTGAAAATTACTACATATGATCTTCGGGATGCTACTCATAAATTATCATTTCCATAGCCAATAACTAATTTCCATAGTCAATAACCTTTAGCTAAAATGGCGCTTCCCTCTGGAACAATCTACCCGAGGAACTAAGAGCAACTACGAACTAAGAGCATTAATGAATGGTTTTCAGTATCAGACACCCACACGGCAAGGAAAATTAACATGTAAACAGTACAAGTTTAATTAATTTGTCATTGTATTTATCCAGAGGTCTATAACTAGAGGTTTCCCTCTAGCATTGCGCGTGGCCCATCAGATTCACGTTTAGGCTATTTTTAGACTACTTCCCCGAAACCAACTCCCAGTCACGCACCACGCCCGACAAATATGGTCAGTGAACGCGCCAGCTCCACAATTTTTGTTCAAGGCGGTTTGTCCGTCGAGACAGTGACATTTGAAAAAGATGGCTAAAAATCATTAAGTAAAAAAACCTTGGTCCTTCTAAATCAAAACAAAAGTTAATTGTACTAAATAATGCACGAAGTTTGGAAGGAAATATTTAATGGGAAATGCCTGTAAATGTACAACTAATGTGACTGAACGAGCACTAAAGGCAGCCTGTAACAATTTACGGGAACCAATCCGAAAACCGCGGACACAATCAAGCTTAATTCGTCCAAATAGTGAAAACCTGTTTACAACACAAGTTTAAGCTTAGCCTATTCAGTAGTATTGTTACCTTGTATTTGGAAGAGGCTTGTCAATTTAAACTGAATTAAGTTTTTCAAATCAGCACAATAATTATCGGATATCAACGGCAGTTCGTCAAGCGTTCGTGATGACGGTACAATCAAAGATCACTTTAACAGTGAAATTCTCTTCGAAGATCACTCATTTCTCTCCATCCATGGGTGTAGATATTGAGGGTTTCCTTTGTTCTTTTACTTCAGTCAACTTGATTTTAAGCTCAGTTCGTTTCAACACAATTAAGTTTAAGTTTAAAGTGCCTATAACGTTTACCCAGTTATAATGGATTTCGAAAATTTATGTCTGTCTAAGACGTTTTGCGAAGAAATAAATCGTATTCTGTGTTTAGTCTTTTTTTTATCAGAGGACAAAATCCCCGAAAAGAGCCCATTTTCCGCCATTTTGAAAACAAAAAGGAGCAATTTATTGAGAGACTGGGCACTAGCTTGTGACGTCAACCCAGTATCACGGCTGCAGAGCTTTGCTTGTTTATCACTTGATTCTCTGTATACCAAACTAGAAATATGCCGGGTAAATGTGTTTGCGGGTGGATGTTCAGCCTTCCCAGATTTGCAGAAGGGTATAGTTCTGTATGCTATACCTTCTTTGACGACGATCGTCCCGAAGCAAGGAAACACAGAAAGAAGTGGTCGATTTCGTAAAGCAAAAGGCCGATCCGAAACTCCTCAATATCGCTCCATTTAGCACCTAATATACCTTCATGCATATGCGTCGCTTCAGCTTTGTTGATGACGAGACAAGCCAGTGTTCCCAAGACTGAAATGAGACGATATCGGCATAAATGTTGTGCCAACTGTTCTTGCGAAGCGAAGTGACCAGAAATCCAGTTGTGAGTGAAAGTGCCAAACGTCGCCACCGATCGACGAGCCGCGGTGAGAACTGATAATTTGTCAACTGTTTCGATCTTAATTCTTTATTTAAGCTTTATAATAACTTAAGCTTATATGTACAGCCAATAACAAACCTACTGAAATAACTAGTAATACGTGAGACGCTCAAGAATGCGAAGAGGCGAATGGAGTCTTTGACATGTTGTGTCTGATTTGCACCATCAATGTTATATCACCTGAGAGAATAACTGATGTAAGCTTATATAATAATTTCTGGCAACTTACACTGTATTTATTCTCAAACCGAAATAACCTTAAGCTTAAGTTTATTAGGTTTTTAAATCTTTATATTTTTTACTCATAAGGAGTGCAATATTCAGAATGGTGTCTGGATTAGGGAAGTGATTTACTTGAATCTTTCAATAATTGAAATTATTGAGGTGAGGGAGCTAAATATAAATTTATGCAGAGTTGAACCTGGCCAAAATATAATGGCACTTTGAATTGTCTGGTGTCCTGTTTTGCTTATCCTCTTATTGCTCATATCCTCTTAGTATATCTTGCTTGAACAGACAATGTGTCTTATTACTCTGTAGATTATGTGGAGGATACACATGTTTTGTATACAGACATTTCTTGTTGCTTAGGCCGGTTGCTATATGTAGGATTTGAGTGATGAATACAATGTTCTTCAAGCAAACTGCCTATGAAAGGGCATAAAAATGTAACCAATTGCCCAAGAAATCAACTGCAGTTACCAGTAACATAAACAAGTCTGAATTATACTGAGCAGAATGAGAAAGTATAGCTATATATATAGTGAGTACATTTGAGATAACACTCATAATGTATTGCATGCTACAATTTTTTGTAGCTCTAGAATTTGAATCACTCATCAATTTTGTTCTCAGCATTAATGTCAGAATTTTGTATGTAAAATAAAGTGCCAATTACCAATAACTTGTGAATGATTATTGACCTTATGTCTGTCGTACAGCAACTGCTATTAACCACTGTAAAACTAGTTATTCAGCAGACTGATAATTATTCCTTTCCTGCATGCATCAGTTTATTGTTAAAAACAATGCTGTTTACTTCCCCATCTCAAAGCAGTCAACATAGAGCAACCAGTACTTATTATGGGAACCTAAAACAGTATCGTGGAGGTGCGGTGGTCTGGTGGTTAGTGCGCCAGACTTCTTTCTGGAGGGTCGGTGGTTTGAGCCTGGTCTCTGCCATTGTGTTGTCTCCTTAGACAAAAAACTTTGCTCCACATTATCTGTTTCTATCCATGCAGGTTTATAAATGGGTGCCGGCATAACCATTAGGGAAACCTAACAAAATGCCGGCGGTAACCCTGCGATGGACTAGCATCCCAGTTAGTGGGGAGTAGCAGTACTCTTAGCCACTTCATGCTATGGAAACCAGAGATACAAGTGCCTGCCTGGCCACTTGGCTCTAAAAAGACTTTGCTTTCATTTCTAGCCTGTCGGCGCCCAGCTCGCTTTGCTCACCTCAGTCCACACTCGGCTCCCCAATTTTTTTTTGCCCTATACCCCACTTAGGAGCCTGTTCACAGGCTACTTTACTTCACTTTAAAACAGTAATTCAGCATCTTCAGTTTCAAATCCAGCATTATATGCAGATGGCTCTGGAAATGTTTTTCTTATGGCATGATACTGCTACATGCAGGCAAAGGTATCCTTTTTCCACCCAAGTACCCATGAACAAGGCAAGTGAATTTGTGATAAGCAATACCACGCAGTAACAGATCTAGAAGATCTCAAGGTTTAGGGCAGTGGCAACAGACCATAAGTTTATTCATAGACTGATTAAAATATAAAAATAAAAAAAGACTTGTATTAATTTCAGATTTTTTATTTCTCACACAAGTGGATAGAAACTAGCAATGCGCATGTCAGACAGCAATACTGCATTACATGTATATTGACGACGTTGAAATAAAATATATTCCCTGTATTGGGCTATATGGAATATATTTTCTTCCAAGTAGCCGTCAATATAATGCAATAAATTATTGCCATCTCAAAAGTTTATATACAGTGTTATAGGAAAATGTTCACAGGTTTTGGGTGAAATGTTTGGGATCACTGGTTTATAGAGGACTGTTGACATAAAAATTACAATAACATAATGAGCAAAGTGGTGGGGGTACATGTATCTAATCGCTTAGACTTTAAAACATTTTCACAAATATTATAAACTATTTTGCGATTTTGAGACGGCAATGCTGCATTTAATAATTTATTGACGGCTACTTGGAAGAAAATATATTTCAGTTTGGAGAATATATTTTATTTCAACGCCGTCAATATCATGCAGTATTGTCGTCTGAAAATCACAATTACTTTTGTATCACAATTCGACTGTTTTTGGGGCAAAACGAAAGCAAAATTTAAGATTACTTGCACTGATTAAAATGTAATTTCTTACTCCTCGCGAAGTGTTTACACGCAAGGATTGTAAGTAGAATCAAATATTTGTTTTGCAGAAAAGTTATCAAAATACGGGTAATTCTCGCCATAAATTGCTTATTACAACAAAATAAATTCGAAATTGTATCTTTATGGAGATTTCTAACTACCATACGTCGACAGAATCGGTAAATAACGCAAACTTGATGAGCTATTGCTACAAAACTTTTGATTCAAAACATCGATTGCGTGACTTGCGCGCAAAGCAAAAGTCCGAAATAAACAAAATGTCAAACAAACGAAAAACGGTTTTAAAACTCGCCTTACGGTCCAGAAGCTTCCATTCAAAGTTAACTTGGGCTTCTTGCTTTTGCTGATTCTCTGAAACCCACACTTCACTTGCAATAAGTTTGTCCTTGTATGATTTTAAATAAGCTTACGTCTGGGTCCAACTTTGTTGGCGAGACGCCTTGCTCTTCATCTAATATCGCTTCTTCAACTTCAATCACGTACCCTGGGACGTAATTGAATCTAGAATCATCTGAAGTATAGCTCGTCTCGGAATTGGAGTCACTTTTTGACATTTAGGTTCAAATAATCAGCCAGAAACCCGAATAACTCGCGTCGAATTCACTCTGACTCCCTTCTTCTTTGTTGTGCACTTGAGATGAGATACTGGGTCGACGTCACTAGTGCCAGTCCACTAAGGCGCGGTTTGTACTTCGAAAACCGTGATTTCAATCGCGTTTTAAAAATCGAGAATAACTTCAAATCCCATTATTCTGCTTGTTATGGCTTATTTTCAATGTCTACTTTTGAGCAAAAAAGAAATTGGCTAAGCGTTATAGGCACTTTAAGCTTACATCGATTCTGTAGTCGCGCAAGATTTGCCCACCGTAAACAAGTGAAACCTTCGGGCTCTGTTCAGCTGTCCCTCCAACTTGTAAAATTAATATAATGTTCAGCTCCATAATTATTTCGGATCTGCTAAACCATCTGCACAATTTTCCAGAATATACGAAACTTTGGAGAGATCGAGCGAGAAGATTAATCCGCCGTCTTTTCATTCAACTTGCTAACTGAACACTGCGCCAGAAAGTTTTACCGCCGTTTTCATTCAAATCATGGTTCATTTAGATTGACTGAAAAAATCACTCAGTCGATTTATAGTTTCAAAGTTTCTAGCCTTTGCGTAGCGCGCGCATTAAAAATGGTTCAACGTGATTAGCTATATTGGTTCGCGGGAAAAATAATGGTCTAAAAATAGTCTAAACGTGACCCAATACCAGAGATGGATACCTCTAGTTATAGACCTCTGATTTGAGTGATGTTTTCACCGTGTATAAATAACGTTTTGTTGTTGTTGTTGCATGGGGGAAAGTTGTCCCTGATAGGTTAAGGCAATATAACTTTCCTATATTTCTGAGGAAGCGTAAAGTTGGCACGGAGGGCAAGGTGATGGGCCGGGTGACCCTATAGGGGTTGAGCCAACTTTGTTTTCTATATAATTATAAACACTTTGGCTATTTTTGCCTCGCCTCGCCTGTCCAGACGTGTCCTACCAGGGACAAGTCGGGACATATAACGCATGCGCGAACCCTATTGTTGGTCAACAATATTCTTGCTTCCAGAGTCCGCGATCCTTTTGGTCAGCACCAAGAAATCATGACCTCTGGCTGGTACCGATTTTCTGTGCTTGCACAGAGTACTCGTTTTCTCTTGTCTTTTGTCTGTTCATTGTTTTAACAGCCAATCAAAAAATGTGTTCTATCTGTCCCCGCCAGAGTCCGAGATTCTTGGTGCTGACCAAAGGATCGCGGACTCTGGGGACGAGAATGGGTCAACAATAAAAACAAAAACAAAATGGCGGAAAACTTAAAATTGAAGTCGTCCATGGTAAATTCAACCTGACAGTACAGAGATCCCTAAGCCAATCTTCCTTTAGTCTGTTCCAGGTGTTTGGTTTGTGGGGAGCAGCACGAATAATATCGAGCGAGAGGATTCGTCTCCCTTCTTCTTTTTTCCACTCGCTATTCTTTGCGCCGCTCCCCACTAACCGGCAAACGCTTGAAACAGACTAATCTTCCTGAACCGCCATATTGGATGATTTGAAACAACTCTCCCCAGTCTCTTTAAACCGAGAGGGTCAGTTTTTATCACGGTCTGCAGGGACAACTTTTTTCATATAAACGCTAGGTAAAATACCATTCGGGTTGGAGGGGGAAAGAGAGGTGAGGGTAACGTTTTCTGCGGGATGAAACGTTTAAAAACACCAGCTTTAGAGTGCCTGTCTGCGATCTTCGATAACAAACGCCTTTGTTATACCCTTGTCATAGAAATATTTTCAAAAATACACGGGTAAAAATAAAATATGACAGTTAGGCAATCGAAATTTTGGTAGTTTTTAAATATTTTTTAGAACGTTTCTACTTTTTAAATCACTTAGTCCTACCCTGGATATGCTGTATCAATAAGTATTTTTTGTATGTAAAACCTTTTATTATACGACATGGCATTTTAGAGTGCGAATACGCACAAAGACGAGAGCAGATATGAGACCGTATTACACGGGTCTCAGTCCCCTGACCGCGCGCTACGGAAAACACTGTTGAAAGCCTATATTTTAGTAAAGATATTATGTCGTATAATAAACAATTTATTCAGCGGAAAGTTGTGTAATACGGCTGGGTATTTTTACGAGTCAGTTTTTATTTTTTCGAGCCTTTAGGCGAGAAAAAATAAACACTGACGAGTAAAAATGCCCAGCCGTATTACACAACTTTCCGCTGAATACCCTCTATTTATATTACTGATTTATTATTTTTTCTTTCAGACATATACGGAACTGATCAACATGGGAAAATATGACAGCATTAAATACTCCAAGGTTGAAGATCTTGGAGGAAAAGATGAAATACCGAGTGAAACAGGTGAAAAAGAGCTCCGATCCGCAGCAAGGAAAGTGGGGAAATGGTCAAGTGGCCGCCTATAATCCGTCTGGACGAACATTAACTTGGGCAATATTTTTTAGTGTCTGGTTTTGCGTCTCAGTTTAAAAAGGGGCACAAGACGGATCATGCGTCAGACAAACTATCTGCTTTACTGAGTTCGTCTTGAACAACGAACTAATAGGCCCGGGTCGCACTTGCGGACAAGTTTTGAAATGTCCCAACATTTTCCAAAAAAAAATTGTTGGGACACGTTGTTCGAGGCATCTTGTAGAGTAACAAAAGGTTTAGTTACTAGCACAATAGCTTTGCACGTGCTATAAACCTCTTGGGACATTCCTCAGCTGTCCTCTGCAAAACAACGATGTGAAATGACCAAATTCTGGGCTTTGGGGAGAACAGTTCTGTCCTTCACAACATTATTAAAATCATGAAGTTGGTTTGACCTGTGACGATTACCACAGAAAATTAATAGAAACAAACGAAAAAAACCAATGCATTGTTATTCGCATATTTTAAATCCAGTTTGGTGGCGTAAACCATATTATACTTGCACACAGTCCTGGAGGCCGCGGTAAATTTGAATCAAATATATATGGAAAAAATGCAAATTTGTTATTCAAGAGAGAAAATCACAATGGCTAATCAAGAGAGCATTGTTAGGCTGGAGTCACCCGGTGCGTGGGAAGTGACTTGTCCAGCTCCAGGGAAGGACTACGGCGCCTTTGAAGTTTTGTCCGTTTTGAAAAAAATTGTCAGACTCGCAACAAGTAGATCGCACTTGTTTTGCGATTATTGTATCAAACAAATTTCAAAACGTGCACACTTGCGACGCAGGCCAATCATAGGACTGCGGCGACTTCTTTCTTATTTTATCCTTTTGGACAAGTTGTTCGTCCTGAAAACATAGGTCGCACTCGTCTTTGCTATAATTGACGCTTAAATTGAAGAAATCCACCAAAGGAACCAAACTTGTCCGAAAGTGCGACCCGGGCCTTAAGAGACTAACTTTGCTGAGATGGATAATCTGTCTTTGTGTATAAAACCGGGCATCGGACGAATTATGCGTGTGTATGGTTATGCGCCCCAGTATAAAGACGGGCACAAAAACGGATAATGCGCGTGTGTCATTTGTGAGTTATTGTGCTTATTTTGCTTGTCTTGATTCTACGAATCTTGCTGGTTAAAAACGTCGTTGCCGTGAAAATTGTTCGTTTCGGTTTTAGCGAAAATAACATTTATTCGAGCTTTCAGTCAATGAGTAAAACAAATAGATTCATGTTTTCCGTCATTCAAATGCTTAAAAACGTGGGTTTTAACAATAATCAAATTTTGCTGGTGAATATTTCGTTCTTGTGCTTGTGCTTGCGTTCGTTTTCACTTGCACATAATTCTTGTGCTTGCGCTTATGCTTGCGCTTGTGCTTGCGTCGCTAGTGAAAACCAGGCTTTAAATTACACTTAATAAATAAACTTTTCTGAAATAGTACTGGGTAGTACACTGTATAATCAAGTCAAACAAATCTAAGGTGAATAATGTTAAATAGAACGATCAGTGAATGATATGTGGCATTACGACTCGTGGGATACTGCCGTGCAACGGCTTTTCAGCAATCTGACTGGCTGTATTTGCCAAGAATGGGAAAAATTGCAGTAACCTTGTTATTTAATCACAGTGTAGTAACGAGGTATATTTTTCATAACTGATCCCATTTTTTTAGCCTAAAATGTTATCCCTGATCCCAAAAGTGATGGGAATTTTGATTTTGCTAGGACAGCTTGATCCCTGATTCCATTAAAACGTGTTAAAACACTGCTGATCCCGATCCCACAGCCTGTGATCCCAGATCCCGGGGCTATATATGATCCCCGATCCCACCCCTTTGTTCAACTTTGATCCCTGATCCCATATACCTCGTTACTACCCTGTAATCATCATTAATCAATTCAGGATGAGACAAGTATTTGTTAAATAATTTAACAGAACTGGGGCCGGTTGTTCAAATGGTGGATAACGCTATCCACTGGATAAATCAATATCCAGTGGATAGCGTAGTTTGTTTTGCTAACACTTATCCACTGGATAGTGATTTATCCGGTGGATAGCGTTATCCACCCTTTGAACAACCGGGTCCAGATATAGCATTAAATTTGGTTAATTTGAAACAAAAATACACAATTATCATATAATCTAAAGTATAAAGTTACAAGTTATTCCCCTTGTTATTTTAAAGTGTTTATCCCACATTTGAGTTACCAGTAATGTAAATACTTGTCAGGATTACTCGTTTGCCTTATAATTGCTTTAACGTTGCTGATATTTACTGCAGTTTGCTTTTGGTAATATAATTGAAATTTTCATAAACTGAACAAGTCGGGGTAAGGAAAATATGCGATAAATCAGGTTTGCTCAGTTTTATAAAGCAAAATGCTATTTCATTAACATCTCGTCGATGCATAGGCAGCAAGTCCATAATAAATTATTCCTGACGACAGCAAAAATCTGGACAGCCCAGGAAAATGTTCTTCAGTCTTTTTAGTTTAGTTCAAAATACATGATAACAGTGCTATTGTTATAGTAAAGTATTTAGTTTTCCTTACATTCAATTGCTTTGTTACTGAGATTAACCATTTTGCTGATTTATATTATAAAGATTTATATTACACGCTTTTTCATAAACGGCGAAAAACGTCTTTGTAGAGTGTTATTAAAGCTAAAATAACTATTTTATTAAACTGTTTTGTATTTCGTACAAGAAAGAAAACACCTATTTTGCTATGCAGGAAACAACTTTGCCTTGTGACGGGATTTAATTGAGTAAAGCACAAATAAGTGTTTTTTATCTTTACATTGTTAAATTTCATAAGTAATGTTTTAGTAGAACACTCTATGTAACCGCTTGAATAAAAATTAAAAATTAAAATAACTTTGATGACACTTAAATGTATATATATCAACGTAATCAGCTATAGGACAGATTCATGGTTGCTGCCTGCGAACCGGGTGTTAAATTTATTTAAAAGCGATCTCCTTACATTTCGTGACAGTGTGCGTGACCAGCGCTTGCTTTGGATTTGTCTAGGATCTTGAGTTTCATTCGAGCGGCGAAGCTGCGAGTTTCGTAACTTCGCGCATAACGCGAACATGAGATCCAGTGAGTGCTCAGAGGTTAGCATTGGATTAGATCATATTCATACATAATAGCTTTTTTTTTTTCAGTGTAGTTTTTTTAAGATCAATATTGTGCAGATATCGCTCATGATCAACCTGAGGACGTCACTTCTCGGACTGGTTTGAATAATCTGGGCGAACAGTCCGGCTCACAGTTCAGCTCCCACTTCGGCTCACAATCCCGCACACAGTCCAACTCACAGTCCTTCTCACAATCCCGCACACAGTCCGACTCACAATCCAACTCACACTCACAGTTCATCACACTATCCAACTCACAGTCCAACGCACTCACAGTCCGGCTAACAGTCTGGCTCAAAGTCCATCCCACAATCTCGCCCACAATCTCGCCCACACTCCGGTCCGGCTCACAGTCCAACTCACAGTCCGGCTCACAGTCCGGCTCATCGTCCGGCTCACAGTTTCCGCTCACAGTCCGGCTTACAGTCCCGCTCACAGTCCGGCTAACAGTCTGGCTCAAAGTCCATCCCACAATCTCGCTCACACTCCGGTCCGGCTCACAGTCCAACTCACAGTCCGGCTCATCGCCCGGCTCACAGTTCCGCTCACCGTCCAGCTCACAGTCCGACTCACAGTCCAACTCACAGTCTAACTCACGTCCAACTCACTCATACTATACTGACCAGTGAGAATACTTGTGGGATCCTGTCTTACAGGTCAACTTGTGGGAACTTGGGGACTGAGGCACAGGGTCAATTTGTGGGGAGCTTTAAACATTTCGACACTGTTCCGTACTCTTTTAAGGCCATGTATAGGGAGTGCACCCATGGGAAAATGGAGCACGCGCAATTTATCAATCAGAGCGCACGCTTAGCTGAAGTTATGTTATAATCGAAATTGGCTGAACACCTTTTCCCCCCTCTCCCCCTCCCCCCATCCCCCCTGAAGTAGTACACACTCCAGTAACTGGCTATATTGTTAAAGCATTCCTATCTTTCTGTCTGAACTTTAATGCCCATTTGACTAGTACTAGTGGGACCATCAAATTTTGCGAGTAGTTTATGGTCTAAACGTTTGTTGTTGGTGGGTGAACCTGTAAAAAAGGTCACAGACCCATTCCCCAAGGGTGACCGCTTAATACAGGCTTGCCTGTATTTCTATTTCATTCGTATATCTCTATCAACAGGATGTCTTGAGGTTGTGAAAAGCGTGTCACCTTAATGATCATTGTTGTGAGTGTCATATTTGGAATCTGCTGGGGCACTGACGGGGTTGTCTACGTCTTAAAGGACGTTGCATCCTATAACATTGGTCCCGTGCTAACACAATGGTCTTGTTCAACTCTGCTGTCAACCCATTTGTGTACGTTCTGTTGAAACCAGCAATTCATGGGGAAGATCAAGAGAATAATATGCTGCACTGGTTCATTTGTACCCAGGAATCGTCATATGCGAGAAGCTCAAAATAATGAGTGCTCAATCGACCAATCACAGTTCGCGGCATGGACGCTAAGTTTCAGCATTTACGCTTTAGTAAACGGCTCAGTCAGTAGCCTGCGTAGCTGGCGGTCTTGTTGGCGCGCGAAGGCAAAATTCGTAAACGGCGGAGCCGCGCCTGCTCGGAAACAAAGGTTTTTTGAGTGCCGCCCCTCCGACACCAATTGTGGATCCAATAAACCCAAATAATCAGAGAGCAGTTCGTAATATGAAACTGTGACAGGTCTTCAAGACTCCTACCGTTCGTGACATTTGCGATGTTTTGCTAAGGTTTGTTTTGACTCATTTATCTTGCAAGAAATGTTTCGTCCCTCTTAATGTTCACTCTGGAAGGACTAGATATGACATATTCCGTGTGGGACGTTTGATTTCTTGCATTTCTTTTTCTTGCCGGGCCCGGCATTTGATTTGACCCTGATTTGATCACAGGCAGACCATCCTATGTTTTGGGTGGTCAGTGTTTACATTATTCAGGTTACGAACTACAGACTTACTGTGACGGTTGGGATTTGGTTCACACACTTTAGATTTAAGAGTCAACTTGATCTGTATTGTTCAATAAAGTTTAAATATATGCTAATTGAGTCATGTGTGCTGTTATTTTGTCATGTTATTTTGGTGTGTTAATTTTTTGATCACGTGACTTGATGTTTCCATGGCAACCAGTTTTTGACAGGCCGTTTTAGCCAAATTTGGTATTTTCAGCTTAAATTTCCGTTTTCATGAGATTTTCGCTTTTTACGAAGAGTTTTCTTCCAAAATCTTTGCAATTTTTGCATCCTTATATTGTTTTTCGATTTTTTCAAATCAAATTTGGTGATTTTCTGACATTTCTGAACAATTTAAAAATTCAGGATGGCGGACATTTTTAAAGTATGACGTTATTTTGGCGTGATACGATATCATAATTGATTCGTAATTGCCACTAAAATAAACATGTTTGAATTTTTATAGCACAAATACTTTTCGAGATACAGATCGTTTTACCCAAATTTGTTGATGTCTTTAGCTTAATTTTCCGTTTCCATAAATTTTTTGCTTTTCACGATGAAATCCTTCCAAAATCTTTGCTGTTTTAGCATCTTTATATTTCTTGATTTTTTTCAAAACAAATTTGGAGATTTTCTGACATTTCTGAACAATTTAGAAGTCCAAGATTCAGGATGATGGCAGATTTTTTTTAATGTATGACGTCATTATGGCGTGTATGACGTCATAACTGACACGTGACTGCCACTAAAATAAAGATTTTTGGATGCTTTACACACCAAGTAAGTTTCATTTTCATAGCGTCGATACTTTTCGAGATGCATGGGGGGGGGGGGGGGACTATCTGCCCCCCCCCCCCCCCGCCAGGCCACGAACGAAAACCAGGAATGACAAAATAACAGCACACATGACTCAATTAACATTATATTTTGAACTTTATTGAACAATACAGATCGAGTTGACTCTTAAATCTAAACTTGTGAACCAAATCCCAACCGTCACAGTAAGTCTGTAGTTCGTAACCTGAATAATGTAAACACTGACCACTCAAACATAGGATGGTCGGGTCCGCCTGTGATTTGATTATTATGAAAGCTGTTATGTGTCGTTTGGAATAATCCCGGAATAACGGATATCGTTATTTGTCCTGGTCCAGAGACTACTGCTGGCGCTTCTACGAAACTACAATAATTTTTTTAGGGAGAGATGTTGTATGCCTGTTTGCTAAAGCTTTATTTCTTGCATCGATTTGACCGAGTTTGAGCAAGATGTTTTGTATCCTTCTTTGTTCGTTGTGTCACGTTCTTGCATCAACCACAAGATAGAAATATAAATATTTTACGCAAGTCGACTGTTTTAGCATTTTGTATAGCTATAGTCTCTTCTATAGGAGTGTTCACTGTTTATCAACATTTGTTTTGGTTATTCAAATTTGCCAACCATTAAACAAAATAACTCTTTGTTTCAACAGCCAATAGTTCTCTGGTTGGCACATTAATAACAATAGGTGACGTAACGAGAAACGTCGCTATAGCTTTTTTGAGCCGTGACTCTATGTTTTAGTTTGAACGTGGACTTATGTTGATTGGATGGAACGTACATGTTCTTCCACGGGCTTACCATCCTCTGTTTGTGTGGGTCACAGATATCTACGATATTTCAAATTTTCTTAGTACAATAGAATTGTTATTGTGAAAACTAATCTTCCTAAAATTGGTATTGGTATTTGCAAACGCCCTGGAATATTTTTGCTTTCCATCATTTGATGTTTGATGAGTGCCGGCGCATGCCCTGGTTGATGCACTGAATTTCTTAACGGCCGTTTCCTCGCTCTTCCTTTAAAACACAATCGGCCTCGTTTCTCTTTAAATATTAAACGAAGCTAAAGCTTTAGATAACCCTAAGTTCTATACTCTCCATCTCACGAGTTTACAAAAAGCGTCGGCTTTCACTTCATCACTATCGCTTTTTCGCGGGGAATATGGCGTCCCCTGGAGAGTCCCTTGGGAGATTACCTGAACATTTGATTGACGTGTACGCATTCTCAGCCAATCCAAACCTTCGTTTCCTTGCAGGCGGTCTTTCAACACCCTCTCGCCCCAGACTCTCGCCGCACGCGAACGAATTTTGTCTTCGCCCGCCAACAAGACCGCCAGCTACGTACTCAGTCAGTTACCTTGAGCCTTAAAGCTAGGAGCTGATTAAAAACGTTTAACAACAAAACTGTGTCAGTTATCCTTGAGACTACATCCCCCAACAGTCAAGAGAAAACGTTTGTCCCGTAACAGAATTGGTGGAGAACAACGGTATCGCTTCCCGGAAACCACCCGCAACAACAGCAACAATCTCAAACTGAGGGGGACATTGGGGGCTCTGAATACCGCAACACCGCAAAAAAAATCGAAAGACACCGCATCACCGCACGAAAAGTTGACGAAACACCGACACCGCAATATATTAAGTTACTTATAAATGAAGACGGCTTGCGACTGGCTGCTGAAGCATAAAATATTAACTGGACAGTAGTATTTGACTATATGCTGTGTTACAAATTAACAGGTTTAACAAAGGTACGTGCTTTTAATAAATAAACACGGGTTAACGAAGATATAGAAGCTATAAATTTAGTTCTGGACGACATGACATCGACAAGGATCGACGATTATTGTACAAGGGTCCAACAAGAAACCGTAACACCGCAAATAATTTCGTTTCACCGTACACCGGAGGTTTAAAAACACAAACAACGCACACCGCAGGATTTGAGATCACCGCAATACCGCAATGTGGGATTTTATTCACCGAAATACCGCATAAAAAACTGAGCAACACCGCAACACCGCAAACCCCAATGTCCCCCTCCAAACTGAGTGAGTACGTACCTTTATGAACATGAACTTTACGCAGTGAGTGATCGCCATGCTAAGGAAAAGCCGAGCCAACTGAACTCTAAGTAGCACAGCCATTAAGCCGCTCGTCAACACGAAAATACAATCCGACAGTTCGGACTCTGTCATTTTTGATATCACAAACGAAGATTTAACCGTCGAAGAACAAAATTATTACCATGAACGTCGAAGACGTCGCAAATACAACACACGATACAACTTGCCGAACAATGGCAGGGACAATTAGCCGCTATATCAAATAGTTTCGAGAAGACGCATGCTACACCGACCTTCCCATCAACAAATAGTGTCCCAATGCCAAAATTTTCAGGCCTCGCTTCGGAATACGTTAATGAATTTTTGACTAGTTTCGAAAGAACAGCGACCTTTTACAAATTAAGCAACGCGCGCAAAGCAGAAGCGCTGCCTTTGTACTTATCAGGTGCCGCCAGCATTTGGTTTAATACCACGCCTCACATGGCAGGAAAAACATTCGACGAACTTTCAGCCTCACTAAGAACACAATTTCATTCGGATAATGATATTTGGCTCCTCCGACAGAAACTAATGAACGGAAACAGCTTTCTCTTGAATCGGTTAGCGAATTTGCCGCTGAAATTCGGCGTCTCGCACAGCGAATTAATTTGCCGCGCTCATAATGCGTTAATTATTTTATTCAAGGCCTACGCCCAGAGCTAAAAAAATTGGTCACTTTACAACGACCTGCGTCGTTCGAAGAGGCTGAGACCCAAGCAAAATTACGCGAGTCGGTTCCAGTCCTTCGCACCGCAGGATGAGATATTGAACGTGCTCAAACAAATACAAAAGTCGCCAGGAACAGATCAATCCACCTCACTTGGCCGCTTACGACCCCTCCCTCAATGATACTCTGGGGAGGGCCCCAAGGGAAAATAACAACCTCACGAGGGATGATATTGCTCAATTGGTTTCACAACAGGTTCGTCGCCGCGCCCGAAATCAACAATTTAATGGCCCCACCAACAGGTCGAGATCTCAATCAATCAGGAGTGGGCGAAGGTGTCAATATTCACAGTGTCGACGCTGGCCAAGATAACGCGGATCTGCCCTTACATTAAAGCATGGGCCACCGACGCCGGGTTGCGTTGGTGCCCCTACTGCGAAGAGCGCCACGATCCCAACAGGATTTGTTTCAGCGAAAAAAAAAACACAACAACGGAGGAAAAAAAACCAAAAACAACAAGGCTTCCTGGACCAAAACCTTTGCTTATATTGGACGAAGGACGGATACCAGTCATACCAGAGTACTGTGTTCAATATGTGCCGGTATTTATTACTAGATTAGGACCATATTATCCCTGTTTTTTCTGAACTCTCTCCACCCCGATTACGTTAATTTCCCTGCATACGAATACCTTGAATTGGTTTATGACATGACAGAAGTGCGGTACGACGTCCTCGCCTCGTTTTTGTTGGATTATTTCAACAAACACGCCTACGTCCAGTTCGTTCCCCAAGCTATGCTGTACCGGGCCGGTTCGGTAAACAGAGTTTTTATCCGCGGTCAGATCCCTCCCAAACGGCCTAGCTATCAGACGAAAAGACCACGCTTCCGCCATCCATAATAGTCGATACAGAAAGACCCGCCCACTCTCCCACCCGATCAATTTCAATGTTGTTTCCCACGAATTGGCGTTTCCCCCCCCCCCCCCCCCCCCCCTCCCACCATTGAATTTTCGCGACGACCTACGGGAAGGTCCTTCTCTATCGCCGTGTATATACATTTATCCGATTTATTACCATTTCTCTATTAATATCGTTCTATTTTAAGCCTCATTTTAACTTCTTCTACTCTGTTTAGAGTATTCGTGTGTTTCAAAAAAAAAATATCCATATTTACCCGCATTTAACCAAACATTCAATTTTTTTTTACATATTTTTTTTTGTAATAAAGTATAATCATATCATTTCACACTAGACGCCAGGAGGCGCCCCTCATTAAGGGGGTAGTATTATGTTGGACAACATTTTGAGTCATTGATCATTCGATATGTCCTTTTATTATATGGCAAACTGGTCCACGATGAAAAGGAGCATTCTGATTGGTCCCCTGAGCGGTCCGAATTTTGCAATACGGACCGCTAAGATGGACCGCTCACGAACTCATTTCGACGAATTCCTTTTATGAAAGATTGAACAAAAGAAAACTGTTTTCTATTACGAAGAAACATTTTTCCTCATGTCTGGCGGACAATTTTGGTTAAACTTTTTGCAAAGTGGCCTGAAAAATGCAAGAATATGCTTAGCTTTGGCGCGCGCGCGTTAGCCGAGAATGGTTGCTTTTAATTTATCTGCAAATTTTAAAAAAGCCATTATAATAAAAACTTTATTGAACTAGCTTGTTCGGTCCGTATTGGGAAATATTGGTCTCGTTCTTTTTTGCAAGTTTATGGATCTCGCCTTCGGCTCGGACCATAAACTTGCAAATAAAGAACGAGACCAATATTTTCCCAATACGGACCGAACAAGCTAGTTCAATAACATCTATATAATATTATAATCCATAAAAAAAATTTCTCGCGCGCGATTGGTCTAAACACGTCACGTGACGCAGCCAAAACTGCATGGGGAATATCCGGGTGATATTCCCCAAGTGATATTCTCCAGTTTTGAAAATTTGCGTTGCACGTTCGCAGGTTCAGTTTTCGTCTCAAATAAATTGCTAAATTAAATAAAACTGATTGTTTTGAACAGACTAGAAATATTTTTTGAACGTCAACATAATTATTTTGATGTTTAATACAGCTTGGCCGACCGAGATCTTCCACAGCAAACAGAGCGGCCTTGTGAAAAAATATTTGAAGGATAATAACTACAATAGCCTCCATTTGGCTTCAAAAATATGCTCGGATATTTGTCCTTGGACATTATCTGTTCCTCGAAGCTCGCAGTTTTCCTCGAGCTTCGCTCTCGGAAAACTGTTCGCTTCTCAGAACAGATAATGTCTGCGGACAAATATCCGAGCATATTTCCTCGCCAAATGGAGGCTATTGTTTATTTATCCAACTTATTTATCCTAAACGTTTACTATTTCGATTTTTATTACCTTCCGTTTGAATTGATATTTTTGAGTGCATGATATATTTACAAACAAAGTTGAATAGCCGTACATTTGTACAAACCGCGTAAAGTAAGTCGAAACAAGAGACCAGATCGTCGCTAGGTTGCACACACGTGCCAGGACTTACAGTCAATTTAGGCACGCGTTCACGACCGACATTTGAATATGTTTACGCAACGTGGAAAAGTTCTCGTGGGAATTAGTTTCGCCATAAACTCGTAAACACTATTGTTTTAGTTAATCCCTCTAAGTTAATTGAATTGTTTTCGTAACTGAAGAATATAATAACACCTTAAACTTTTAATTCACTTCAGTTTATCGGTTAAGTAGTTTATTTATACTTAAGACTATTCTGGCCCTGTCGCCAGCTCCACAAGAACTGTGAAACCTTTGGTTCCATTAATTACAAACAAGCGGACACTTTAATTAAGTTTGAGTATGCGAAGTATTTATAATAATTACTAGCGCAATCTTTAGCCTTTTGTTCTTTTGATTCTTAACGGTTTACATTGTATCCTGTCCAGCCACAACTGTGATTGGTATCGAAAACACTTCGTTTAAAGTTTTTTTTTATGATTCTAGTTTTGGTTTTCCGACTGAGATAAGTTTAGGTTAAGTTGGTGATTTGGAAACCAACGTGCAATTTTAACGTATCAAAGGCTCCGCCTGGATTAACTCCGCGGCATGGACACAAAGTTTCAGCATTTACGCTTTAGTTCAACTGTAAACGGCTCAGTCAGTTACCTTGAGCTTAAAAACTAGGAGCTGATTAAAAACGTTTAACTACAAAACTGTGTCGCAGTTATCCTTGAGACTACATCCCCCAACAGTCCATCCTCGGAGACCCAGGGGCAGATAGTGGGGGCGAGCGAAAAAAATCGGCAAAGAAAAGTAGGAGCGAACCTCGGAGACCCAGGGGCAGATAGTGAGGGCGAGCGAAAAAAATCGGCAAAGAAAAGTAGGAGCGAACGAAAATAGCCCCTGGGGTCGATTTCTTACCGCACTAGTTCCAACGGCTAATTAAATGCCGCTTCCTGATTGGGCAGAAAAACCTTTGTATTATTCTGCCCAATCGGCGAGCAGATAGGTCTGCGGTCCGTTTCGTGTGTTCTAACACGAAGCCTAAGAAGGCTGTAGTTCGATCGCCATATTTGTCTTGTTTTTCGTTCATCAAGATGATTTTGCTCGGGAAGGAAAGTTTCAGTTACAGCTTGTCTCAAGGCCGAAAAAGTAGGAAAATCGATTGTCATGTCCGCAAGGAAACCGTCGGAAAATCCACACTTTGGATCGATCGCAGGTATCGTAATACTAGCTTGCTTTAAAAAATATGCGAGTGCTAGTTTTATATGCGACTCGCCGATCTGATGTTTACACTCTCGTTCTTTCATGGAAACGTAACGTAACTTTCCCTAGCCTGAGTAATTATTTTTCTTCTTCAAAGATGAGAAAATAGAAGAATTGTTATCTTTAGTATTAAACATTAAAACATGGAAAGGCATACTTCGTTCAGTGTTATTTCTTTTGATGATGTGATAGTATTTTTATTTAAGACAATATATTTTTAGTGGGAATGGGGGTAGAAAGAGAGAGAAAGAGGGGTGGAGGGGAGAATGTTAGAAGAACAATACAGATATAATAGTAGTTGATACAAACAATAAGCGAACAATAATTGTTTGTATATCAACTACTATTATATATCTGTCAATTATTGACTCCATACTTACCTCTATTATTATTTTATGGTTTTCCATGATCATCCCATATAATATTTAATTCTACATTTTACATGTATACAATATATAAAACTAACTGTCTGATTTAATTTCTTGAGTACCCCCTTTTGAATGGCTGTTTCTTGTATGACCTTTACCAAGTGACTGTCTCCTATACGATTGCCTAATATATGTAGTTTAGTCAAGATATGATTGCCAGCTTTTGTTCTTCCAAGCCAAGACATTAAACATGCATGGTAGAGACAATACCATTAAAAAAATTATGTTATGTTATTTAATGATGGGAAGACATTTTTATTGATGTTTAGGTAATTTAATTTTGTAAAATATTTTTTTAATGGAGGGGGATGGAGAGAGAGGAAGGAAGGGGTAATCTAGAAAAGGGAGGGATGAGGAGAGTTGAGCGCGAGCACGAAGCGCGAGGAGAGAGCGGGAAGTGCACTCAAACTACTCACCTCATCCCTCCCCTAGAAAGAATCGAGTGACAACTGATGATCTCATACATGTACAATGCCCCATAAACTTAACATATGGTAATACATGTAGGATATCATTAGTACTCAATAATATGTTACAAGAAACATCTGACTGTATATTAAAGAGTAAAATGTAATCTGAGAAAATGAAAAAATATACAGCTGTCTCATGATTATTCTATTTACTTACTTACTTAAGCCTGTTTACTCTGCGGTGGAGCATAGGCTGCCGACAATCACGATTGTTTAATGTCCCTTCAGATTGATTGCCTCATGTAACTGTCTCCTGGTGATTCTGGACAGCCTTTCGTGAATGATTGTCTCTTGTGTGATTGTCACATGTTTAGCCCCAATATGACTGACAGCTTTTTTCTACTTTTATGATTAGATAGTTTCACTGGAAAAGACCAACACTAAAGTATTGTTATCAGCTCTAGCATTGATACATGGGGATTTTTTATTTTGTTTAGGTTGACTTAAATCAGAAAACTACGGCAGTCCCATGATCTTTCTTCTAACTATAATTTGAACTCCGGAATATCTTTCTTGCGACTGTCTCTCGCTGAATCCTAAAAGATCCTTCTGACTAATTAATAAATGTCTCTTGTTTGGCTAAGATATGACTTAGATAAACAGGGTTTGTTTCAATGAGGTACATGTATGTAGCACTGGGGTTTACGTAATCTATAATAATAGGCTTATTATGATGACTATATAATTATTTTATTTTAATTTATTTTGGCTTCCAAAAATTAAAATCTATTTATTATTTTTAAGAGACTTATTTTGATTGAAATGTAAATTTAAAAAAAATATTGTTTTATAATACAGAATGTATGTTTTGATTATGAGTTACATGTAATCAGCATATCAGTGAAGAAACAAATATTTTTATAAACAATGGGAGGGGAAGGGGATGCGGGTGGGTTGTTTTTCATGAGGGATTATAAGGACAATATATTTTGCTATTTTTTTTCCTTTCACAAAACACATTTTTTTTTTTAATTTTTTTTTTTAACAAATTTTATTGAGAAGACAATAAGTAACAACAAATATTACAATAATATTACAATAAATACTACAATAAGTTACGCTTACAAATAAATTACAGTAAGAGAGAAAACAATTATGAAGTTGCAGTTACAAGACTTTACGATTTATGATTACAATAATAATTATTATACAAGTCACAATTTACGTACACTCCTGATGTTCTTTTAAATACTGATATATTTACTGCATAAAATCTTTCCATTTCATATTAAATCGAGTAAGTATATTTGCACGTATGGCAATATATTTTTCTAAATTTATTTTTTCTCGCACGGAGACGACAAAATCCGCAAATTGGTATTTTTTGTCATTTTTTTGCGCAGATGTACAGGAAGTATTTGCTGATGAGAATAAGGTGGCTGAGGGTTTGAAGCGAAGATGAGCCTTTTAAGACACCGTATATTATTTCGTATTCTGTAAAGGCTGTCGCAATATGTTTCTTACATAGTGCGCGGTACCACTCAGCGAATTCTTTCCAGAAAGACACAGCCAATGGGCAGTGTACAAATAAGTGAGAAATAGTTTGTTCGGTGTCAGGGCAAAAAGGACAAAAAGGGGAATTGATCTTTTTCATTTTGTAATCAGCATATCAGTGAAGAAACAAATATTTTTATAAACAATGGGAGGGGAAGGGGATGCGGGTGGGTTGTTTTTCATGAGGGATTATAAGGACAATATATTTTGCTATTTTTTTTCCTTTCACAAAACACATATTGCCTGTTTTCTCTAACTGATATGAAGACGAGATGTACAGGTTTTCAGTATTACAGATTTACAGTCTAAGAAAAATAATGTTTTGAAAAAGAATGAAAATAATTTGATCACAGAGGAAGTCCTACATGTAATAGTTAGACTTATTTTCACTCTAAGGGGGTGATTACATGGCGAATTTCAGCCCGGGCTGAAATTCCAGCCCGGTTAGGGGGGCTGAGATTTCAGCCCGGCTTCCAAAACAAATCCTCTTGAAATGAAGTTAGCGATTACATGGACAAGGTTTCAGCCCGGTTTGAGAAACCGGGCTGGAATAACTGGGCTGGAATTTCCAGCCCGGCCAAACGGGCTAAAAAAAAACCATGTAATCGGAATGGAATTTTCAGCCCGGGCTGAAAAGTGATCTTGGCCATGCGCAGTGATTGTGTTTTGGCTAAATTGTAGAATGTAGACTGTTCACAGCCTCTCTATTTTCTCGACGCTAACAGAAAATAGAATGCCCAGCAACATATTTACATGTCATTGAATAACATATACACATGCAGCCGGTATGTAAATAATAAGTTGCCGGGTATTGTAAAATCGCTCCCAGTGTGTTTTTAAACAAGATGGAAAATGGTTCCAGTGGAACAAGGGAGATAAAATCGAAAATCTTATTCGATGTGTCGCGAATTTCAAATCGAAAATGGAATACAACAACAGCTTCGTACTTCAAACGTTCAGCCGATATGTAAATAAGTTGCCGGTTATTCAAATCGCTCCTCATTCTCTGATGACTCTTCCCGTGCAATTTCAAATTTGGCGCCCGGGCTGAAATTCGTCATGTAATCGCAACAAAATTCCAGCCCCCTAAACCGGGCTGAAATTTCAGCCCGGGCTGAAATACGCCATGTAATCACCCCCTAACTTGATACATGTTGATAGCTATTAAAAATTATTCTAATTTTTTTGGCCAAAACTTTAACAAAAAGGTGGCATGGCCACACCAAAACACTAAGCCTGGTTTAAACGTCACATTTTACATGTGCCAAATCTAATACCTATTTCAATGGTTATCGAAATATAATATGGAGTTAACAATTTATTTTTTATATTAATCACACGATATATTGGAGACATAATTCACACGATAAATTAGAGACATAATTCATAATATAGTGTACATGTAAGAGACTTGATTCCAATAAGAAATAACAATTTTTATTTGCATGTATTTTTGATGGCTTTGATTACTGTATTAAATTGCCCTGAATTCTTTATTGACATGTATCTACGGTGACTTTAATTGTAGCCTTAATTCTTTGGATAGCAGGACCATTTGTGCTGCGAGTTTTTTTGTTTTACTAATAATTAATCTTGCAGTAAGCTACAGTAAGCAATTTTTTCATTCCATTCAATGGTTCTCTGAAGCGCTGGATTCCTTCTGTTGTCGTGGGCCTGTCTGGCCCGTGCCTGAAATAATTACTCAGGCTAGGGAAAGTTTCGGTTACAGGAGCGTCCATATTTCCATGAAAGAACGAGAGTGTAAACATCAGATCGGCGAGTCGCATATAAAACTAGCACTCGCATATTTTTTAAAGCAAGCTAGTATTACGATACCTGCGATCGATCCAAAGTGTGGATTTTCCGACGGTTTCCTTGGCGGACATGACAATCGATTTTCCTACTTTTTCGGCCTTGAGACTACCCTGGGTACCAGAGGTTTATTTCTCCGTCGCGTCGAGTTCCGAAGTCGGCCGAAGGCCGACGACGCCCCGGCGAGCGGCGGAGCCGCGAGAAATAAACCTCTGGCACAGGGCGCATTGATTTACCGTTCCCGTTGAACTTTGATCATTTTTAACGTATTACATTTAAACCAATCACAGCGTAAGTGTCCTACTGTGATCACATGTAATGGCACGTGGAGATATGACAGCAGATAGTTTCAAATGGCGGTATTCGTTGAACGAAAACAACTCCTGTAAAAAGGGTCCCTACCTCGAAGTCTTCGCTATCGTGCCGATTATGTGAAGCTGGTGTGGTGGTTAATGGTGGATACGTTCGGAAAACGCCAGACAACTAAACATTTCAGGTAGCGTTTCAGAGCTTTTGGCGATCGACAATGATCTTTCAGTCGGCCCGCGAATTCTCTGTAAGAAGTGTTTTAATCGAACGATATGAGGCAACTCTCAAGGAGTTAACCTCCTTTAAAAGAGCGGTATCATGAAAATTTATCCCACTGGAAAGCAGACGAACAGCATGCGCGAACTAAGCGATGTTCAAGCTCTCCTGGTTTGGGCATCAAAAAGTCTCACGGTGCAGCATGTGCAGATATGAACAAGCCTTCGGCCGCTAAAACGTCCTTGCGGCGAATAAAATTAATAATGCCATTTGTCTGCTCGGCGCTTAATTCGTCGACACCGTCGAACGTTTTTAAAACTATCGCTAAGGCCTCTTCAAGTGCTTTCTCCAAACTTCCATCAGAATCCGCGATTATTCAACAACATACAACAACAACAACAATCACTGTTCTATCGATCACTGTTCTATCTCTTCATCGCCTCGTCATTCACAGGCTTTTTCCCCGCAGCGTACTATTCTTGTCAACCAATCACAGAGACTATTAGATTCAAAATACCTTAGGGAGTCGTTAGGAGCCAATCAGCAATCTAGTCCCAAATTCTGGACTAAATCCATTTAAGCAGGCTTGCCATTGGCTCGGCGTTATCAAAGCAATAGCGCCCTGCTCCAGAGGCTTTTCGCGCGGGCCATAAGAGAGATTTGAAACCGGAAACCGCGCAAAGAAAAGCCTCTGGCACCCAGGGTACCTTGAGACTAGTCTCCTACGCAGCCGTTATTTGTGTCGTCAACCTTGAGACAAGCTGTAACTGAAACTTTCCTTCCCGAGCAAAATCATCTTGATGAACGAAAAACAAGACAAATATGGCGATCGAACTACAGCCTTCTTAGGCTTCGTGTTAGAACACACGAAACGGACCGCAGACCTATCTGCTCGCCGATTGGGCAGAATAATACAAAGGTTTTTCTGCCCAATCAGGAAGCGGCATTTAATTAGCCGTTGGAACTAGTGCGGTAAGAAATCGACCCCAGGGGCTATTTTCGTTCGCTCCTACTTTTCTTTGCCGATTTTTTTCGCTCGCCCTCACTATCTGCCCCTGGGTCAACCTCGTTCCAGGGTCTCATCTTCCCTCCAGGGGGCGGGAAGATGAGAGACCCTGGGAACGAGGTTGCCCCTGGGTCTCCGAGGATGCCAACAGTCAAGAGAAGACGCTTAATCTGTCTCGTAACACTTTGCTGATGAACCATTGTTTTTTTTCTGAGAATAACACATTTGCATTTTGCAGCACGTACGTGTTCACATATATTTGATTCAAGTTTACCGCGGCCTCCAGCACAGCGTGCAAGTAAAATATAGTTTACGCCACCAAAACTGGATTTACAATATGCGAATAACAATGCATTTTGTTATATATTCGATTGTTTCTATGCATTTTCTATGGTAATCGTCACTGTTCGATCCAACTTCATGATTAATAAGGTTGTGAAGGACAAAGTTGTTCTCCCTAAAGCCCAGCCATATGGTGAGTTCACGTCGTTGTTTTGCAGAAGACAGCTGAGAAATGTACCAAGAGATCTATAGCGCGTGCAAAGCTATTGTACTAGTAACTAAACCTTTTCTTCAACTACAAAGATGTCTCAGACAAAATATCAAGACATTTATTTTTGAAAATGTTGGGACATTTCAAAATTTCTCCGCAAGTGCGACCCGGGGCTTAAAGTGGGTAACGCAGCAAATGCATCTCTTCCACGAACTACATTTTCTACAGTTTCTGAAATCAATGGCAACGTAAACAACATCGTGTAAGAAGGCACGAAAGTGGCGCAATAGATGGAGCTCGTCGATTGGAAGAAAAATACAATGCCAGAAATTTTCTGCCCAATCAGAGACCGTGAATGCAAATGTTTCTGGAAGTGGTCCGATAAGAGTCGCTACCCAGGGGTTATTTCACAGCTACTTCGAACTTTCGCCGCTCCGACTTTTGCTAGCCTGCGTCGCAGACGGACTTGACCTCCGGTAATGTCCGTCTGCGAATTAGTGCACAAATCCTTGTTCTAGACCCCCAACGACGTACCAGGATCTGAGTACTTGTCTGTGATTGGCCTTTACATAAAGCTATTGTTCAATTAGCTATGATTTGGTTGTGATACTATGAGGGGTCATTACCGCCAAAATCCTGTTTCAAATTCTGTTATGGAGAACCTGCATTTTTATTACTTTTCAGCAAATTCTTTTCTCAAGACGTTAGAACTGAAATTGAACAAACGGAATAGAATTTAGGAAAACAGAACTGAAATTGAACCAACAGAACGGAATTTGAAAACATCGTAAACACAACGGAACAGAAATTGGAGCAACAGAAACAGAAATTGACGTTGTTCCAATTTCTGTTCTGTTGTTCAACGAACCGAGTGGAACCTGGGAAAGAACCAGTTGCCACATTATAATTTATGAAGATTAATTCGATTATTCCCGCTCAAAGAAAATTTATTCCGTTTTCAAAATGGCTGCTCGATCGGAAGGCGAAGATCTCAGCCGCGAGGTGTATCTCTTTGCTTGAAGAGGTAAAAGATCTTATCGAGGCACAAAAAAAGCGGCCTCCCAAACTCAGATGAAACTGCTTTCACTCCAAGCGAAAGAGAAGCTCGTCCATCGTCGTCTGTGGCCACAACCGCAGGAAAATAACCAGCAGAGACGGGACTCTGTAAAGTGAGGAAACGGACGGCGGATGGCGGACGGCGGAAAATAATAAAAATAAAAATAAACAAAAAATAATAAATGTCGAATTAATGAGAACTAAAGCAATGCATGTGGTACAAATAAAATATAATTGTGCGTTGATATTACTCATGCGAGACATGCATCAAGCCATCGACAAATCGAGAATAACTTTCATCAATCGCGAACGGATTGCGTTACAGTGTATTCATTTCAAACTACCAAATTTAACTCGAATATTCAACCGCATATTAATACATTCGAATATCGAATGTTGATTATATCTCTTTCCATCCCCGTGAGCCGAGGTGCTAGTAAATCTGGAAAAAGACGAAAAAAACTGCGATGGCTTTTCATTCAACCAGACAGTTGACAGCTAATTAAATATAAACGACCGCAGCATAGTCACGAAACCACCCTTGTCACGCTTGGCTTTTTCCACTTTGCAAATAATTCGTTATGTATCTTCTCCTTGTAGTTTCTATGTTTCATTGCTATTGTCTGCTAACGCGAAGAGGAAATTTCAGAAACTTGCTATTCTTGGTTTGCAACTGACGTCATCGCCGCCATGTTGGATGACCATTAACAAAATAATTCTAATTAGCTTTATTGTTCCTGTCATCCAACATGGCCGCCAGGGTCTTTGTCATTTAAATCTCTCGGGAATGGTTGCAAACCAGCAATAGCCCTTTTCACGGTTAACGTGTGATATTTGCATAACAATACACTTGAACATAGAAGCGAGGCAATTTCGGGCACAAGCTGCAAAACATCGTGTTTTTCTTGAACTCCTTCAACACTTTTAGTATAAAAGCATTTTTAAAATGTAGAAGAACTACAATTCTTTTAATTTACGTTGTTTTTAGAAAAAATTGTAAAACGACTTTTCTCTATTAATAAAGAAGTAGACTCGCAAAAGCAACAGGGACATCGGATTACGATCTTTACCGCAAACTTTAACTAAAATAGTTGCATATTTAGTTTCTTCTCCGTTTTAAAACTATTTTTATGCTAACATAGTTTAAGGAGCTCAAGAAAATCACGATGTTTTACAGCTTGTGCCCGAAATTGCCTCGCTTCTATGTTTAGCTGTATTGTTATGCAAATATTTCAGGTCGAATAGCCCTTTTTCACGGTTAACTTGCGATATTTGCATAACAATACACTTGAACATAGAAGCGAGGCAATTTCGGGCACAAGCTGCAAAACATCGTGTTTTTCTTGAACTCCTTGAACTCTTTTAGTATAAAAACAGTTTTTAAAATGTAGAAGAACTACAATTGTTTTAGTTTACGTTGTTTTTAGAAAAAAATGTAAAACGACTTTTCTCTATTAATAAAGAGTAGACTCGCATAAGCAACAGGGAGATCGGATTACGATCTTTACGGCAAACTTTAACTAAAATAGTTGCATATTTAGTTCTTCTCCGTTTTAAAACTATTTTTATGCTAACATAGTTTAAGGAGCTCAAGAAAATCACGATGTTTTACAGCTTGTGCCCGAAATTGCCTCGCTTCTATGTTTAGCTGTATTGTTATGCAAATATTTCAGGTTAACCGTGAAAAGGGCTATTGCGACAGCAGACATTCTTTCGTGCACGCTCCTCGGCTCCTGTCTCATGCAAAAACCGTCGCGATCGTGGAAGCAGACCCCTGTCTTTTTTGTCTTTTTTAATCAAATCACTCAAATTTTTGCGTTGTTTTCCAGAATTACTATCACCTCTCTCACGGGGATGGAAAGATATATTTTGCCAGGCGTAGTCAATCGATAGAAATCGATATCGGAAATCAATCGATACACTCGATATCAATCGATATAAATCGCCGATTGCTATCGATTGATATCGGTAATCGATAACAATCGAACTCACAGAAAAAAAAAATTATCGATTGTTATCGATTGGCAAAAATCGATAATAATCGATAATAATCGATAACAATCGATAAACATCGATAATCCAAAGGAGTATTTGTTTCAACATATTACTGAAGATGGCGTGGCTATCTAGACATGTATCTAGTAAAACAATACGAGACCGGCGTTAATCGTTAAGCATTTTATTATCGAATTCAACATCTCGTCCAGGCAGAGTGTTCATCGCTGTCATCGCGTTCACTTGGTTTCGTCCTGGGATTTAAAAGATTTGAACATGTCTATTCATTCGAACCCTTGTTTTATGACGACGAAAAACACAGAAAACTGCGTCTTCTTTTGCATGTATTGTTCCTGGTCGATATTTATGGAGCCAAAGTGATTACTGCTGTGCTACTGGATTATTTTTTATTTCTTGCTTACTCTGTGATTTATTCTTAGGTTTCTTTTTTAATGCGACTAATTGAAATCGCAAAAACACTGATTTTGTTGTTTATTCTGCTTCATCTTTATGGCGTTTGCTATAACGAGACCAGAGGGTTGCACGCCGCTACTTTGCACACCGCAACTTCTTCTCCGGTATTATGAACTGCGCTGAAGATCGATAAAAAGACCAAATTGTTCCTGTTATTGTTTTTGTTCCTATAGTATTTTGTTGATAATTGTTAAACTATTGCATGCTATGATGATTGAATGACTCAATAAAACCATACAGACAAACATTGTGTCAATGATTAACTTGTAAAATGCCAAAAATCATTTCCGATAACAATCGATAATAATCGATAACAATCGATAAATTAATCGTTATCGATTTCTATCGGAAATCGATATCAATCGAACTCACAACTTTTTTCTTTATCGATTTCTATCGATTGATATCGGAAATCGATAACAATCTTCGATTGTTATCGATTGTTATCGATTGATATCGATTATCGGTTTATCGATTGACTACGCCTGGATTTTGTCATTAATATGCGGTTGAATATTCGAGTTAAATTTGGTAGTTTGAAATGAATACACTGTAACGCAATCCGTCGCGATTGATGAAAGTTATTCTCGATTTGTCGATGGCTTGATGCATGTCTCGCATGAGTAATATCAACGCACAATTATATTTTATTTGTACCACATGCATTGCTTTAGTTCTCATTAATTCGGCATTTATTATTTTTTGTTTATTTTTATTTTTATTATTTTCCGCCGTCCGCCATCCGCCGTCCGTTTCCTCACTTTACAGAGTCCCGTCTCTGCTGGTTATTTTCCTGCGGTTGTGGCACAGACGACGATGGACGAGCTTCTCTTTCGCTTGGAGTGAAAGCAGTTTCATCTGAGTTTGGGAGGCCGCTTTTTTGTGCCTCGATAAGATCTTTTACCTCTTCAAGCAAAGAGATACACCTCGCGGCTGAGATCTTCGCCTTCCGATCGAGCAGCCATTTTGAAAACGGAATAAATTTTCTTTGAGCGGGAATAATCGAATTAATCTTCATAAATTATAATGTGCAACTGGTTCTTTCCCAGGTTCCACTCGGTTCGTTGAACAACAGAACAGAAATTGGAACAACGTCAATTTCTGTTCTGTTGCTCCAATTTCTGTTCCGTTGTGTTACGATGTTTCAAATTCCGTTCTGTTGGTTCAATTTCAGTTCTGTTTTCCTAAATTCTATTCCGTTTGTTCAATTTCAGTTCTAACGTCTTGAGAAAAGAATTTGCTGAAAAGTAATAAAAATGCAGGTTCTCCATAACAGAATTTGAAACAGGATTTTGGCGGTAATGACCCCTCATAGTGATTGGCTAAGGGAATTTCACGCGAGCTAGTACCGGAAGCTAGCGGAAAGCGAGCCTAAAAATAGTACAGTATTAAAAAAATCACTGAAGATATAATGCAGCTTTCGAAGCGGTTAGAGAAAGCTCAGTTTGAATTAACGGAGCTACTCCCAGAACAACGAGAAGCGATCAAATCTTTCTTCCAGGGGAAAACGTGTTTATCAATTTATCCACAGGTTTTGGAAAGTCGTTGATCTTTCAGTGTCTCCCGATTGTCGCAGTCGCTGATATATGATCGAGTGTTATTGTTGTGATTTCACCTTTACGATCGCTGATGGAGGACCAAGTTTATATATTTCAACAATATGGGTATACTGGCGATTGCATGCTATCACGGACTTGGAAGACCCAGAAACTATTCAGCAGGTTTTAAATGGGAACTACCTTGTTCGGTTTGCCGAGTGTTTGTTGTCTAAACTAACGCGTTGTAAATATCTGTTTGCCCGACAGGAGACCAAACGTGACCTCTTAAAATTTGCTAGAGTGAACACAGTCGATGGCTCTATAGCTATTCTACTTCAAAATCCTCCTCATAATACAACATATCTTGCCCGTTAGAAACACTCTTGAAGGGCAAAGTAGGTCAGAAGACCGAAATTCAATAGAGAACGGCAAATGCACGAACTTCGAACAGGCCTTGTCACGCCTTTTACCATAGCCAATCAGAATAAAGGGGATTTCAAGGCCCTTCCGGTATTTCGTTACGTCGTTGGGGGTCTAGAACAAGGATTTGTGCACTAATTCGCAGACGGACAATTGCCGGCGGTCAAGTTCCGTCTGCGACGCAGGCTAACTTTTGCCGATTATAAACTTTATTCGCGCCCGACTAACTACCCTGGGTCTCCGAGGATGTGGTGGTAGTAGAGTTTCAAAGTCCTGAGATTAGTGATCGGCACTTTCATGTGGGGTAACAATTAGGCACTTTGCGGATCAAATAATTTCTACTTCCCTGGAGATAACAATCTCTCAACAAATGCTGCTGGTTTCTTTAGTCATAAAAACAGATCTGCCAAATTCAGAATCAGAGGGTATAAATGACTCAAACTTTTGGTAATGACATCCTTGGCACACTGTTAGTTTTTGTTAATCTGATTGAGGAGACAAACTACATCTGCAAGAGTGTAGTCAATCTCGTCCCCAGAGCCCGCAATTATTTGGTCAGCATCAAGATTCTTG